>JAGMWU010000053.1:142820-177529 GCA_018697195.1 Certhia americana
CTCCTCATCCCCCCATCCCCAAATCCCACCTCTCCCCCCATCCCCACCGCGGGCTGGGTCACTCCAGAGGCTCCTGCCGGACCAGGACGAGCGGGGAAGATTTCAACCCTTTTGAACCAGAAATCATGTGTGGCTGGGGAAATGCCTTGGCTGCTAATTCTGAGATTCTGAGACCCCTCTGAGGAGTTTTGGGGACCCCGCGTGGAGCAGCCAAAACTCCCAAACCCCTCCGGCGGGCGAGGAAGAGGCCGGGACGGGCGAGGAAGCTGCGGATGGCGAGGAGGATGTGGGGGAGGCTGCGATGTTTGGGGAGCAACAGCGGTTGCCAGGGGTGACGCGGTCCCCTCCCGGTCTCCTCCCGTTGCCGGGCGACGCGGGGAGCGTTTCCCAAACCAAACATCCCCATCCCGCTCCCGAAATATGTCAGCGGGTATTTTCAGGAGCCCGGGGAAGGCAGGACGGACAAATAACGCCTTTGCCATGGTAACTGCGAAGGGGGGGAGGAGGCCCCGCGGGCGCCGCCGCGGCTTTGTTTTGGTTTGGGTTTATTTTATTGAATTGTTATTTCAGAATAAACGGATTAGCGGGCTGGGGGAGCGCTCGTCAAAGCAGATGCTCAGGAGAGAAATCTTTTTGCTCGGTTGGGTTTTTTTTTTTTTTAAAAAAAATAATATGGAGGGATTCAAGCTCTTTGGAGCTGGGAGTGAACTACACATGGTGTTTCTGCACCCTGTGGCCAGAGCCACCCCCTAACACACACAAGTCCCTCGGCAAGTTCTCTTTCAACTTATTTCTTTTTTGGTTTTTTTTTTTTTTTTTCCCTCCCACCTATTTGTAGATCCCTCCAAGTTTTCCAGCAGAATTTAGATCCCTTTCAACCAGGGTTTAGCTTACTTAAGACAGGTTTGCTTTTCTTGGTGGTGGCTGTGAATGAGCTTTTGGGAGAGGGATGTGTGTGTGTGTGTGTGTGTGTGTGTGTGTGTGTGTGTGTGTGTGTGTGTGTGTGTGTGTGTGTGTGTGTGGTTTTGGAGTGTCCTCTGATTTGATGAAGAGGAGAAATTAATCAAAAGGATGTTTTCTTCTAGTGCCATGAACACAGAAATCTAATTTACATTCTCCACATCGATTTTTTTTTACATTAGAATTTGAGGCAATTAATCATAAGCAAAAATGTAGAGACACTCGGAGGATTTTAAGGGAGAGCTTGCTCTGGGGAAATAAAGAATAGAAAAAGGCTTTTGTTGGGCTGGTGGAAACATCATTGTCCTGGGTGCCATGGTCTGATCTAGCACATAAAAGTTCTGCTGTGCTTGCTGATCATCAGTGAGAACACACACTGCTGTCCCCAGGTTCCCAGCCTCCACAGGAGCAGACCTGGGGCAGAATTTGTCTCTCCAGCTTTTCAATCTAAGCTCAGGCAGTGGCATCACTTCAGTTCACCTTGGTAATGATCAAGAAAAGCTCCTCACTGGTGATTGCCAGGTGTGGGTGCTTCCAAGGTTTCCTTTGGTGTTTCTCCAGGTGTTTTGCCACTGATCACAGAATCACAAAGTTTGGAAAAGACCTCCAGGATAAAGCCCAACCTTTGATGGAATGCACAGTCCCCAGGGTGCTGCACAAGCTTGGACTGAGGCTTTCATTTCTCATGTCATAAAAAGCTGGAATAACTCATCCACTGGATGAAAAATAAAAGTCACAACCCTGAGCACATTTTAAATAAAGTCTTCCAAAATTTTGGTTCTTTGTTTAAGGATTTTTTTCCTCTCAGCTATTGCTGACCCAGACCCCAAACTACTCCTTGGTCTTCTAGCACTTATCTTCTTCTCAGGGGAACTGCCCTGCACAAGAAGAGTAAACCCAGAAATATTCTGAAGGAGACAAATAATCTTGTGCTGGGGATGTTCAGAGCAGCATTCAACAGAGAGCAGCTACTTATGGAAGACAGGCAAGAACAACTTAAAAATGACAACTAGAAATTAAAAAGTCCTAATTTGAAGACTCCCTGGCAAAGGGAGAACACAGGCAGCACCTGCAGCTCTCTGGGGTGACCCAAGAGCATTTACACTCGTTAATGAAAAAGTCAATCAAACTAATCTCAATCAGCCCTTGCCCATCCCACCCCTGCTTTAAGGCCAACTTCAGCACTGCAGCCTCCAAACTGTGTGAAAATGGTTAAAAAGATGCTTTAGCACTGTGACTTTTCACTGAAGTGAAGGACTTCAAAAGAGAATTCTGGTCACAACAGCAGAAGCAGCAAAGGTGGACGTGACCAAGCTCCTGACAACTCTGGAATCACTCAAAGCCCAGCCTGCAGAACCAGCCCAAACTCCCTGGCCAGCCCCCTTTGCTCCTCACACCAAAATTCCTACAGGGATATCTTTGCTGGCACTGACCCAAGAACCATCAGCTCCTCTCAGAGTGTAAAAGAAACCAGCTGCCCTCAAAGACCCACTATATTTATTCCAAATTAAGTCCAAGATGCTTTTCACTTCATTCCTTTCTCCTAAGTGCCCTTTTCCCTGCTTTAATATGCTAAAAATTACTGCTGGGATGAGGAAAACACATTAAAATTGAGAGTTCACACCTCTCAAGTGTGGATGGCAGCGGAGGTTTTAGGACTCCAGTTGCTGGAGTCCTGTAACTCCCACAAGTGCCTGACAAGGAAAAGGGTTTCCAGCTTTCCAACTTTTACTGAAAAAAAAAAAAAGTCAAGAGAAGAAGATTTCAGAAAATCACTATTTAAACTGTCAGCCTTCCTTATTTTTATCTCCTAGTGGGTTTTAACCCAGCCTTATCCTTTGGGGAATTTCTGGTCAGCAGCTCAACCCACCCCCCCTCTCCCTTTTTTCTTTTTCCCAAAGTTTCTTTTGACTTTTCCTTTTCAGAAGATGAAATGAACTTCTTGCAGGAAGGAGAGTAATGCAAGGAGTGTTAAGTGTGACTGCAGGAGCTATTTCCAGTCTCTACAGCATTTACTGAGCAGTATATTGAAGAGGCCATGAAATGCTAATGATCTCCACACTGCCAGAGATACCGTCCTAAATAGAAGGAAAAAATCTCTTTGAGATTTTTTTTTTTTTTAAATTGCCTATTCCATCTCCAGAAAAAAACCACACAAAACTTTAACACCTCCCTTTGGCTAAAGCTCTCCAAGTTACACTTGAAAAAAAAAAAAAAAAATTGAAAAGGAAAACCAGATGGGGGTGGGGGAGTGGATAGAGATGATCCAGAGCTAAAATATCCATTAGTGGTAAATTCCACCATCTCCTCCCCCTCCCAAAAAAAAAAAATAAAAAAACCCCAAACGGGCTGCATGGGTCAGATTCCACCCGCAGACCAAGGAACCAGCTCCAAACACATTCACTCAGCCCTTTTTATTCTCTTGCTTGTCTAAGTGGCTGCTAGGCAACCCCAGCAGCATCGCTGCTCATATGCATTAAGTATTAACTATTATTTCATTCCTTCCCCCCCCCCTTTCCACAAAAAGGCAGCAACCTCAATTCGTGGCAGATAATTCTTTGCCCAAAAGGGAACGCTGGCTGAAGGAAGCTGGGAATGGAGCCGTGTAAGGGGTGGATATTCCCAGTTTAGTTCCAGGATGGGATGCATCCACCACCCTGCACTACCCACCTGGAGCTTTCCTTAGGGAATGAAAAACTCATTTTTGGTACACCAGGAGATGCAGCTGCTCCAAGCCAAGCTCTGGAGGGAATTGCAGTGCTGCCCACACAGGGAGCCAAAAATTGTGGTGTCAGTTTGGTGAAGCAGCAACCACCCCCAGCCCTTGTGTCCCTCTGGAGGTGGGAATTCTCCTGTGGGAATATGCCCTGATTTTGGCAGAGATGGACAGCAGGAAGGATGCTGCTGCCCTGCCCGAGGTAGGATTGAGACAAAATTCAAAGATTTCTGCTCCCCTCCCTCTGAGAGCCAGTTCTGGGAGCAGCAACGGTTCCAGCCATTCCAGGGGCTGTTTTGTCTGAAGAAATAAACATCAAAATTGGGATGGGACAGAAGAAAGCTGGAGCTGGTGGTGTTTAGAAATAGCTGAGACACTTCAGCTCAGCAAAGAAATTCAGTGATGTATGGAGCTCCCCTCAGCCTGGTCCCTAACTTTGGTGACTCTCCTGTACCATTACCAGGACAATCATTACAACACAGGAAGAAGGTGCTGCTCAGGACAACAAAACCACAGGAAAATGAATGTTTCACCTGCAGGAAGACTCCAAGAAGCAGAAGAAAAGCTGCTGACAGGCAGAGCCCCGCAATCTTCCAGCCCAGTGACATTTCTGAGTAATTACAAACCCTTATGAGCCATTATAATGTTAATTTACAGGCCAGTTGTTGTGGAGAAGTGTGATTAGATGTTGTGTAGCTACGATGCAGACTGGAAGGAATGCAAAGAATGCCTCCACTCCGAACTGAAGTGAGCAGGGAAGAGCAGGAGCTGGAGCAGAGAGAGGCATCCCACAGGCACCTGCAGAGCTTGGACAGGGTGACAGGCACAGGTCCTGGCAGCAGGAGGTTAAGGGATCAGACCCTCTC
Organism: Certhia americana; assembly: GCA_018697195.1. Lineage (NCBI taxonomy): Eukaryota > Metazoa > Chordata > Aves > Passeriformes > Certhiidae > Certhia > Certhia americana. The sequence continues at coordinate 147,363 of JAGMWU010000053.1, forward strand.
TGCTGCAGGAGGCTCCAGAGAAGCTGCCAGGCAGTGGAAATGTTCACAGAATTCCAGACTGGTTTGGGTTGGAAGGGACCTTAAAGCCCATCCAATCTCACCCCTGCCATGGTAGGGACACCCCCCACTGTCCCAGGCTGCTCCAAACCCCCTCCAGCCTGTTCTGGGACATTCCCAGGGATCCAGGGGCAGCCACAGCTGCTCTGGGCACCCTGTGCCAGGGCCTGCCCACCCTCACAGCCAACAATTCCTGCCCAATATCTTTTGTGTGATATCTTCACACTCCATGTGTGGGAGGGACTGGGGATGAGAGGGTCCCACTTGTGTCACTCCTCACATCCTCCAAACAAAGGAATGAGTATTTGCCTCAGCTGGGAGCATCCTATTGATTTATGTCAGCAGCCCAATTCAAGAGTCCAGGCTGAATGTTTTCTCTAATACAGGCCAGGCAGAAAATGTTTCTCAAATTTTGAGACATTTCTTATGTTGGGGCTCCACTCTTAACCAATATTAGCTGAGGATGACAAAAACTTTTAAAAAGGTTTTAAAGGATGACAAAACCTGTTAAAAAGGTTAAAAAACTGAAACAAATCTTTTTATACATAATGTCTGCCCATTTCACAATGAAGAGACGCAAAACTTGTAATTTTAATTTTTTTTTTTTTAGCACTAATGTCACAGCACAGTTGGAACTAGAATCAGGCATAATTTCATTTCTGAAACCTACCCATTAAAAGGGCTGCCAGATTTGATATAAATTTTCCTCCACAAAACAAATTGATTAAATGCAGACTGAACTGGAGTCCCTAAAGCTTTGTCACAGCAAACTTCATGCAGCAGTTTTGTAATTTGCAGGTGGAAATTCATCAGAACATTCATTTTCAGCCTCATACAAGCACCTCGTTACTCTGCAAAGTAATATTTTTAAGCTATGAATAGTATCTAAATTATTCAGGGATGGAAAAAACAAATCCATCTCCTCTGGAAAGGAAAGCCACCAGCTGCTGAGAGCAGAGCAACTCTTCTCCTAAGGCCAAATAATCAGCAATGCAAATACCAGTGGAGAAGTGCAGCACTGTGAGCAGAGAGAAAGGTTTTCTAGGAACACTCTTGCAGGGGAAAAGGCTTTTGTAGCAGAGCATCATTTAGGCTGGAAAAGACCTCCCAGCCTATCCAGTCTAAGATGTGACTGATCCCCAGTTTGTCACCAGCCCAGAGCACTGAGTGCCACATCCAGGGGTGGACACCTCCAGGGATGGGGACTCCAAACCTCCCTGGGCAGCTCCTTCCAATGTTTAATCCTCCTTCCAGGGAAGAAATCCCTCCTGATGTCCAGGCTGAAAGGATGCAGCAGCCCACAAAGGAGCAGAAAAGGCAGAGGGAGAAGGAATCTCCTCAGCATCACCTGAGGTTCTGACACAGCCAGGCCAGCATCCCTGGAAGTGCTTTTTTTTTCCACAGATATTTCAAGTATCAGTCTCCTCAGAGAGAGTTTAAATGAGGACAGAGAGGTCTCTCCTGTGCCACTCCAGCCCCTGAAGCTGTGCCCTGGTGTGAGTTCTTCTCTCAGCACACCCTGCACGGGCTCGGGCCCTGGCAGTGAATTTGCAGATTTCATTCTTGAGCACATGAAGGAGATGGTGGTGATGGGGAAGGAACCAGGGCTCCTCTGCCAGGTTCTCAGCTCTCTCTTGGCCACCCAGCTGTTTGCAAATTCCCACAAGGAGCACAATTGCCAGTGCAAGGCTTAACTCTTTTCTGAGCAAGGCCAACCTCCCTTGCAGCCACAGCCCAACTGACTACAAACAATTTTGTGGCAAAGCTCAAGAACCAGGAGCAGATCTTTTCTTTCTGGAACACCAAAGGAAGCAGGAGGATGTTGTCCATGGATATCTGTGTCTCCAGGAGCAGCAGGTGAATATTACTGGGTTTAAGCACCTCCCAGACTCGCCTGAGGCATTGACCTGTTCTGAGTTTTGCAAAATCACAGTGCAAGGACACTGAACCAGCAGCTGCAGCAGCTTTCCCCCCTTATTCTGCTGTGAAGAATATTGAAGATCTGTCATCACAGGAAGCATAGGGAGATCAGTCTGAGGCGCTGAGAGCCAAGACCCTGCTCTGTGTGGGCTGGGAAGCTTTCAAAGGATTTTTTCCATAGGAAAGATTGCAGAGAGGGCTTGAGCAACTCACCTCAAGCTGCCTCTCCTGCCTGAGCTGCACAGTTTCAAAAGGATCAGAGGAATCAGCATTCAGGTCTTCCACTGTACTAGGGATTCACTCTATTTTCCTTTTGAAATTATCAATTGTTTGATTATCACCCCATTATTGCTCTCTTAACTTTCCTTTGTGACTGAATTGCATAAACCTGTATTTTAAAAGATACAACCCAACACTAATCTGACATTCCACGGGGTGAATCCCCTCCTTGCAGCATTCTTCCCAAAAAGACAAAGAAGGACAAGAGTCCTGTAGGAAGGGAGAGAGAAGAGGCCCCAGAGCATGAAACTCCACTTTATTCTGTTATTGAGGGATTGGGGTTTCTACAACACTCGACCCTTCCCTCCTCTCTGACTCACAGGTCTCTGCTGGGCCATGAGCTGTGGGTATTTATGAGCCAAACTTGTTCCAACAGCTCAAAGCATTTTAGAAACAGCTTCCAGCAGCTCTGGAGAGCCTCAGACCAGCAGGTAGCCAGGAAAGACCACGGTGCTGCCAATTTTAACAGCAGAATGATTTGTTGGCTTAAAAAAAACTTAACCTTTCATTGGCTCCTTTATTTACCAGGGAGAGATTTGGGTGGGGAATAGAAGGAAGAGTTTCTTCTGGGCAGCCAGATGGAATTCCAAACCCAGTTAGTTTAGGCAGGGAGCTTAGAGGAAGATGTCAAAATATGTTTTCCATTAACGTAACAGCGGAAAACACGAGTGGTTTAAAATACAGTATACAAACAATTACTGCTCTGCTACCAGAACCTGTGCCAACAGGAGGGATTTTATCACCACAGTCAGTTTAGACCAACAGCAACAGAATTGTAAGTCAGAAATATGGTATTTTATTCTGAAATATTTGCTTGGGGTGCTACTTGACATCAGACTTCAGTCAAAATAAGCTTTAGTAAATGATATGTTAAATGATCCCATCTGCCTGTTTCAAAGGCAAAAAAAAAGCCAAGCAGATTTTGCTAATCCTGAATTTCCAGTTCAACCTTCCAAACGAGAAGGGACATTTTTTGCTCTTATTCACCATGTGGAGCTGAAGTGAATGGGGTCAGTGGTATAGGGCAGAAGACTCCAGCAATCAGGACATTGACAGCAAATTTTAACAATCAATAGAACGCTGATTTTTTTTTTCTTGCTGGAGAAGTTTTATTTTCTGCAGATGGAAGGGAGAAAAAAAAAAAAGAGATGCATCTTCATCAGGTGCTGTGGCAGAAAGCACTCCAGAAGGAATAATTCTCATTGTTCTGCACTCACAGCTGAGGGGATTTTCTGTCACAATCACTTTGTGCCGGGGGGGGACTCCCCCTCCAGGAGTGACACAAAGGTACAGAGGGAGCCTGGAGTGACACAATTCAGGAAATGGACTCAAAGGAGCAATGAGGGGTTTGGAGGAGCTCACAGGAGGTGGTGGTGGTGTCTGGGAAAGAGGCAGTGACAGCTGAGGAGAGAGAGAAGGGGAAAAGGAGAGAGGGAGAGGGTGCAAGGGTCAAAGTTGTGTTTCTGCAGTGGGAAACAGCCCCAGTTGTCCAAAACTCAGAGAATGGCATCCCTAGGGGTGACTGACCTCCCAGCCAGGCTTGCAGCACTCAGTATCCTCCAAGGACTCACACAGCTCTCTGTACCCAGCTGAGGCTGGATGGGGGCAGGCTTTTAAAATTAAAATCCTGTTTTATGACATTATTGCACCTTTTTACTGCCTACATCCTCTAACCAGTCTGCACACGCTCCTGTTTTGGGGGGAAATTGTTCTTCCAGGGAAGAATGGGGGAAATCATTCTTCCAGGCAGTAGCTCAACTCTTGTATTAACTTCCTGACACAGGAAAAATTAGTAAAATTTTTATAAACCTGAGAAAGAAAAAGGTATAAAAATCACTGCAGAGTGGCCACAGGCTGTCAGTTGTCACCAACTTCCACTTCACTGCTGTGCTACGATGGTTATAAACCTGAAGTGTAAAGTGGAAATTCATCCACAGACAATTTACTTTTTCCCAGCAGAACGTTGCATGATGTTCTGGCTAATCACATAATTCAATCCTCATATATCCAGAAAGCACTCAGAAATCAGGAGAATGCATTCAAAACGTTCACTGTGTGGAACATTTCGTTGCCCAAACATCACAACATAAATTCAAGCGAGTAGCTGCCAAAATAAAAAGTTAGAACAGAAATTCCTCAATGATTGACTAAGGAGAGACTCATCACCGAGGCATTAAGTAATTCTTAGGGGAAAGTGAATTAGAATTGCAGTGTATGATGTATTAATTATTTGGTGGCAGTTGAAGAAAAAAGCTTGGGTTTTGAGGACATGAGGTTAGAACACAGCTGGAGGAATTTAACCCATGATATAAACTGACTTTTTAAATGTGCAAAGAGGGAAAGCTCCCGAGTTTCACTGGGTCCTGCAAACAGAGCAATATGGAACAACAGAGTTTTACCCATCTGCAGTTCATTTTTGTTCCAAAATTCCCTTTTTTGAGCATTCTAGCTGTGTGTTCATCTAGATTGTAAAACAGCCTGAAGAGTGATACTGGAGTATCAGCAAGGAATCCCCAACCATTCTTTCCCCCAAATTTCTCTAATTAATCCACTTCTCCAGGGGTTTGTTGGCTGGTTTTCCTCTCTCAGTTTTTTTCAGCACAAAACACAGCTTTGAGCATCATCTCTGCATCTCTACCAGTTCAAGCCCTGCAGGATCTCTGCCCCAAGCAAACTGGGGGAAGAAATTTTTTAAATAGGAAAATCCTCTGGGTAGGGGCTTTTCCTGGGGGATCATTTTCATGGAAGCAGAAAAAAGCCAGGAGGTCCCTTCCAAGCAAACCATTCTGGGATTCTCTAAGTGCCTCGGTACAAAATATTTCAGGAGGGCACAAAGCAGAAAAACAGTGACACATCCACCCCCCAAAAAAGGAAGCAGAGCAATAATGACGCCATCCCCAAAAAATGTGTGTCTTGTTTTGATCACTGAGTAAAGCAACAATCACCTGAGGCTTTCAAAGCACTTTACAAATATTAATCCTTGAGAGTTTAACCATCTTAACTTTCTGGCTTCTAGGGAAAAAAAAATTAAAATTAAACAAACAAACAAACAACCCCCCCCCCAAAAAAAAACTCCATCCCTGTGAGGATGGAGTGCAGAGGCAGAGATCAATCAGAAACATGCAATAAACACCCTTGGAACTGCACTTAATCCCAGTTTACTCTTGGAAATACACTCTCTCATAACGTGTCTGTAGATGTATTTATACAGGTACATTTTATACATCAGTGTGTATAAATACCTAGAAAATAACCCAAATCCCATAGACACTGATCCAGCTGCAGCCTCAGGGCTGAAAACCCAGAGATTTTCTTGTGACAGTCACACCCTCAGATGTTTTGATATGAAAATGTCTCTTTTCAGTCCCCAGCAAGGAAGTGGTGATTTTGATTTTCACACAGACTGAGCCTGCAAGGAACCTGTGGGGCTAAAGACAAAGCAATATTTCCCCACAGGACAGCAGTCAGGGACTTCCAAATCCTGAGCATGCCAAGGTGGATCGTGTTTGTATGCCAGATTTCATCCATGGAATGGGGGCAGAAATGGACAAAGCAGTCCACAGAGAGACTCATTCTGCAATCCACTGCCTGGCTCGACTGTAATCACAGAATCATGGAATGGTTTGGGTGGGAAGGGACCTTAGGGACCATCTGTCCATGGCCAGGGACACCTCCCAGTGTCCCAGGCTGCTCCCAGCCCCAATGTCCAACCTGGCCTTGGACACTGCCAGGGATCCAGGGGCAGCCACAGCTGCTCTGGGCACCCTGTGCCAGGGCCTGCCCACCCTCACAGCCAACAATTCCTGCCCAATATCCCACAAAAATCTCTCCTTTTCCAGTGGGAAGCCATTCCCTGTGTCCTGTCCCTCCATCCCTTGTCCCCAGTCCCTCTCCAGCTCTCCTGGAGCTCCTTCAGGGGCTCTGAGCTCTCCCTGGACCCTTCTCTCTCCAGGTGAGCACCCCCAGCTCTCCCAGAGGGGCTCCAACACTGGGAGCATCCCGGTGGCTCCAGCAGGTCCCTGTCCAGGGGGTTTATCCCTAATTAACAGGGTAATTAACTCAAAATGCCCGGAGGTTCCTCCCTCAAGCCGGGGCCCATCCCGGCAGCGCTGGAATGTCCTGGATGGGGTTGCAGAGGAGGCTCCTGTGACGGTACAGGATAATTAAATAATTAACCCCAGAATAATTAAGTAATTAACCCCCGGCCTCGGCGTGAGGGTGATCTTTGCTCTGCCTCTCCCATGAAACCTCTGAGAGCACTTTGGGGCACAGAGCAGACCCCACAGCATCCAGGGGAACAGATTATCGGGATCCTTCTGGGCTTCCTGGCACTGCAACTGCTCAAAATTTCAGTTTTTTTAAACTAATATTAGATGAGACTTAAAAAAGCTGTTTCTACTTAAGTACCTCAACCTCACTTTGTAAGTTTTATACTTTATCGGTTTTGTAGTCACTTTATAAGATTAATTAATGAACTGACTCCAAATTTCAGTAACCAGGTATAAACCTCTGGGAACACAGAGTTTTCTGATTGTTAAAAAAAAAATTACTGCACTTTTTAACCTAAAATCCAGTTGGGATTTTGTGGGTTTTTGGTTTTTTTTTGGGGGGGGGAGGGGAGTGCTTTAGGATTTTTTTTTTTGTTTTGTTGTTGTTGTTTTCAAGGTTTTTACATTCTGAGCAGTATCTACACTGAGAAGAATGAAACTGTAAAGAAACATCAGTGGTAAGAATCAAAAAGCACTTTTGCTACTCCAGTACAAGTTGAAAAATGAATTATCTGGTTTACAATTTCTCACCTTCCCCAACTGCCTCTAATGGTGGCAGCACACAAGACAATCCTCTGAAATTTAAATAAGTCCATTTATTAGCACAGCAAGCAGTTCTACCCTTCTGAATGCTTCCCACCTGCCAGGGAATGTTCAGAGCACCCCAAAATCATGGAATGGTTTGGGTGGGAAGGGACCTGCTCATCTCCTTCTGCCCTCTGCCATGGGCAGGGATACCTCCCACTGTCCCAGGTCACTCCAAATCCCAGTGTCCAACCTGGCCTGGGACAATCCCAGGGCTCCAGGGGCAGCCCCAGCTGCTCTGCTCACCCTGTGCCAGTCACAGTGTTGGGAGTGATCTTATGGACATTCCCGGATTTTCCTGTCAGTACTATTCCAAAAGGAAAATAGGAGATCCCAAACAGATCTCTAAGCTATACCAGGAGTAGCAACAACTTTGCTTTTGCAAGCCCAGCTCAGGTCAGAGTGGTGCAGGTCAATGTCACAGAGGAGGTGCTTAAAATATGAGGGTGAACTTTGCGTTTCTGGTTTGAGGGGAGGTGATTCATATAGAAAAATTTACTTTCTGAGTGCCAGCAGTTGTGAGAGCTGGGCAGCCTGCAGGCCAGCCCCAGATTCCTCAAGAGGCTTGAAGAAATATTCTGTGGAGGATGTTTCACCTTCCTGGCAGGTGGAAGTTTTCTAACAACACTGCACATCTGTCACATTCAGGAGAATAAATATTTGCCAGGAAGAAGGAAGCTCTGAAGACCAGCCTGGTGACCAGGAGCCATTATTTCTCTTATTATTTGTACCTATTAAAGAAAAATTTCCTCCCATGATTGGTCATTTAAGGTCATGAATATTGGAAAAGATCTGCCTTTCATCTCCTTTGGGGTGAAGGGTGGGGGTTTGAACAGCACAAGAAATTGTTTAAATGCAAGGACTGAAGATAAATTAGACAGAACCAGTCCATGTGCACTATTTCCCATCACCCCCCACATTTCACAGCCCAGAGGTGGATTTTAAGTTGTTTTTAAGACTGGACCATCCCAGACAGCTCAGGGAAGGAGGAGAAAAATATCTTTGCACAGAGCAGCGAGGTGGCAGTGCTGACAACAGCACCTCCTGCATGAGGAGAGCCTGGGCTTATCTCCCAAGCTGCTTCCTCCCACCTTATCAGAGGCTCTGCACAGCCTCCCTTACTGTCCAAACAAGAGCCCTGCAGAACAGAAAATGTGAGACTGTTGGTCATCAAGGCCCCAGAGCTGGCTGGAATATGCAGCTCTGTGCAGAGCCCATCCTGCTCTCCATGCCTCGTTTCCCATGAGCTGCACAGAGAAGGGCCATTGTCCACCTCACCACACAAATCCAGGTGCCTCCTGCTCCAGCCTGGGCTCACAGAATCCAAAAATATCCTGAGTGGGAGTGGATCCCCAGGGATCATCAGTCCAACCCTGCACAGACACCCCAACAATCCCACCCTGAGCATCCCTGGGAGCGGTGTCCAAAGGCTCCTGGAGCTCTGGCAGCCTCGGGGCTGGGACCATTCCCTGGGGAGCCTGGGCAGTGCCCGGCAGCCTCGGGGGGAAGAACCTTTCCCTGAGCTCCATCCCAAGCCCTGACACAGCTCCAGCCATTCCTGGGGTGCTGTCCCTGTGCCAGAGCAGAGCTCAGCCCCTGCCCCTCTGCCTCCCCTCAGGAGGAGCTGCAGCCCCCGAGGAGCCTCCCCTCAGTCTCCTCTGCCCCAGCTGAACGAGCCAAGTGCCCTCAGCTGCTCCTCAGACCCTTCCCCATGCTGCAGGGCTGGAAAGGTTTGGCAGCAGAGAGAAACAGCCTCAGGAAGGACACACTGCTCTCCCCACACTCCCCAGCAAAGCCCTGCTCCTCCCTGTGGTGACACAGTTCTGTCCTGGACACTGGAGTCACTGGTGACATCCCTGTCCTACCGTGGTCATGAGGTGATGGAGAGAGAAATGCCACTTGTGTTTGGAGTTCCTGTGCCTTGTTAAGCAGCCTCGTTCATATACCAAGTAAAGGATAATTAATAAATTATCTAATTGTGAAACTGTCCAGTACCAGCCAGTAACTGATCCCATCCAAGGCACCATCAGCACTAAGCCAACCCACACATCATCAAGCACCAGCTCAGCTCAGGATCAGATCTTGGAGAAAGCCAAGAAGGGAACAAGAACAGAAAAAGAATCCAGAATGGTTTGAGTTGGAAAGGACCTTAAAGTTCATCCCATTCTGCCTCCTGCCACCTTCCACCAGACCAGGCTGCTCCAAGCCCCACCCAGCCTGGCCTGGAATACTTTCAAGAAGCCACAACTTCTCTGGGCAACCTGTGCCATGGCCTCATCACTCACAGAGGGAACAATTCCTTCTTGATATTTCATCTAAACCTCCTCCCTTTCAGTTTAAAGCCATTCCCTTTTCCATGAGTTGATGCTCCACTCCAACAGCACCTAAAACATGGGAAATTCTGTGTGCAAAAGTATCACCAGATTCTCAGGTCCATTCCAGGGGACACTCACCCATCATAAATAACCCTCACAAATCAGGGGAACACAGTAACTTCCACCAGCATTGCATTGAGGCCATCACTGTATTGCTGTGTAGCATTGCTGGATGTCTCCATATGATAATAATAAAAATTCAGTGGCCTGGTTTCTCCCATCATTGTCTTAGGGGGGAAAAAACCATCCTTGTCAAATGTCCCACTCTGTCCCTGCTCAGCTGCACAAGGGCAGTGCAGGGTTTTACCTGTCAGTGTGAAGCTGCTTTATCTAAAGCCTCCAGGACTCCCGGACACCAGAGGTCAGAAGAATGAGAATAACTGATATAATTCCCTGAGCAGGGTGAATGTTTAATCAGCTGTGTGTTAAGCCAGAAATTCTCCAGAACAGTTCCAGGGTTGTCATGGTGGCAATGGGATCTTAAGCTGGTACTAAGGAACAGTCTGACAATGACTAACCAGGTGGTGGTTAAGGAAATTGCTAATTCTGCTGGGGTTGTTTGCCTATAATCATTCCACCCCCGCCTTTTCCCTTCTCTTCTCTTCCCCTAATGTTTCTTGTCAGTCTTAACTAGTGACACCTCCAGAAGAGGCATCCTTAATTACGGGCTCCATTCAGAGGGACCCTTTGCCTCGTGTTAACCTCAAAGAACCATCAGCCACGTAATCCCAGACAAATTCCTGAATTACTGAGACTCTGCATTGACTTCATCCTCATGCTTCCAAACGAGTGGGGCACTTCCAAAACTCAGCCATGGACACAGAACCATCTCTGTCCACACCCTGAGGTGTGGAGTCCACAAGGATTCCCTCGTGCCCAGCACAGCTGCAAATGGGATGTTTAGGATTTCAGAGCATGGATTCGGTTCCTGATGGGGAAGGGAAAATGTGCGCTCCAAAGCTGCTTGGGAGAGAAGTAAATCCAGCCAGGATCCTCTTCTCTAGAAGAGATGGGGGATATAGAATTTTATGTGCAAACACAGAATCACAGAATGGTTTGGGTTGGAAGGGACATTAAAGCTTCTCCCATGCCATCCCCTCTCACGGGCAGGGACACCTCCCATTGTCCCAGGCTGCTCCAAACCCCATCCAGCCTGGCTTTGGACACTGCCAGGGATGAGGCAGGCACATCTCCTCTGGAAAACCTGTGGCTATCAACCCAAAATTTCCTCTCTTTCAGTTTCAACCCATTCCCCTGTCCCCACTCCAGCTCCTGATTCCGAGATCCTGCCACACAGTGCCATCCCTGAACCTCTGCTTTGTTTCTGCTCATGTTCCACCTTTTCTTTGCCAGGATGAGACTTTGTAAGGATCAGAGATGCCCTGAAGAAGTCAGAGCATGGAGTCACCCTGCCAGGGGAGACAGGGACGTGTCTCGAGCTGCTCCTCCTCAGAGCCTGCAGGCAGATACCTGCTGCTGTTTGTCCTCACACACATCCACACATTCTGCACGTGAAGCCAAAGAAAAAACCCCTCACACAGGAAAAAACCCAAAGATTTGTGGAACCTGGATGGTGGGAATATGCACTAGTGAGCTAAATGTACCTCAGGGAGGAATATCTCTACAGTCAATATAATTATAATTATTTCTGTCAGCTTCTTTCCGGAGACACCGAGGATTTCTTTCAGATTTGGGACAAGAAAACAAAGCATCTGATTTTTGTTTGCATATTCTTCATATAAAAGTCATTATTGGTGCAGCATTCTGTGACCTGTTCCTTTGACTGCAATGTTCAGTCATTAACCTCTTGCAAAGCTTCCTCCCACGACACATTTGTACAATGTTGAGACTCCTCTGACATTTATTAAGCTCAGAAAAATAAATTCCTAATAGAAATCTAACTCAGGATAAAAGAAAACTTATGAATTGTCTTTAAATGGTTTTTCAAATGCCTTAATTTGGGATTTCTACAGCTCTTTAGGAAATACCCAAGGGAATGACACGAAGTTGTGTCAGGGGGTTGGGATGGATCTCAGGGAAAGGTTCTGTGATTTTATAACCAGATCAAGGAACTAAAACAGATTCTAAAGTTCTGTTTGGGAAACTTCTTGCCTCTGTTGCAATTTAAAATATACCTTTTAACTTTATTGCTGGGCAGACGCTGCCTAACCCCAGCAGTGACATAAGAGAGCAGGAATACCGTGGGAAGAGGAAGATTTTCTCATTCATTGACATGAAATCACATGTCTAGACATAAGTACCTATTGTTTTAACAACTCAGCTGAATTAACAACATTTAAACTTTTCTAGAAATCACCATCTTTCATAAAACATCGCCCAAAGCTGAACGTTTGTTTGATTTTTTTTCTCCCTTCCCCCTACCTGGAAATAATTTATGTGTTAATGTGTCATGAAATAATTTCTGAAATGTAAACATTGCCATCTCTTATAAAATGCCACCCAAACAGGAAAGTGGGTTTGTTTTTCCTGCTTTCCCCCCTAAATGAAAATAATTTGGTTATTAATATGACCCTGAAATAATTTCCTCTGTACTTTTGTATTAAGAAAAGGAACTCTAGGAATTGCCCTGTACAAAAGGAAACAATTGTACAACTGTACAGGAATTGCCCTGTACAAAAGGAATCCTCTTTGCTCTGGGAGTTAAGGTTTGTGCTGAAGGAAGGTTTTGTCATCTGCTTATGAATTTATGGATAATTAGTCCATAAGCTGCTTGGATTCCTCTTTGCTCAGCAGGTTAAGGGGTCCGTGGTTTGTGCTGAAGGAAGGTTTTGTCATCTCTTTATGTATTTATGGAGAATTACTCCATAAGCTGCTTGGACAGACACATCCCAACGTGGGAAAGCCGGCACGTTCCCAGACAATAAGCTGGATTTGTGAGTGTTTGAACAAAGGAATAAAGACTTGCCAGTCCAAATAAGACAAAACAACGCGTCTGAAAGCGCAGCTGAGGGAGAGAAACCTCCCCAGCGTGTCAAATCCCGGCCCCGCAATCCCGATGGATCCCGATGGATCCCGATGGATCCCGATGGATCCCGATGGATCCCGATGGATCCCAATGCCCGGGAGAGCCCTGGCACGCTGGGCTCCCGCTGGCCGGGATCCAGCCCTGCACTGCGCTGGCATTTGTTCCGAGGGAGGCAGGCAAAGGAGGGAGAATTCGGGTTAAATATAACTCGGTAACCTCCGGCAGAAACTCCGGCGGAGGAGCCGAGCGGGCGGGACCCGCCTGTTGAATCAGCAGAGGTGATTCAAAAAAACTCCGCTTTTAGCTCGGCGAGGGCTAAAAACGAGCGGGGGAAATGGGCTGGAATACGGGAAAGCAGCTCTGTTTACGGGCCTGGAGCAGCAGGGAAAACATGTTCTGATTAAAACGTGTCAGCTGTCGGTGCTCCGAGGTGTTACAAGCAGGGGACTATTTAAAGACAATGACTGGCGCCGTCGATTCTGCCGCGTTTGTGGCAGCCCCGAAGTTAATCGGTGGCAGAAAGGGACTTTTAGTGGCAGGGAATACTCTCAGCTGGAGGATTTCCCCCAAAAGCAAGGACAAACGGCGTCATCAGGGGCACTGGCTGCTCAATGATTACAGAATCCCAGAATAGGTTGGAAATGAGCTGAAATCCCACCTTGGTCCACCCTCTCCCATGGCCAGGGACACCTTCCACTAGCCCAGGGTGCTCCAAGCCCTGCCCAGCCCGTCCTCGGACACTCCCAGGGATGGGTCTGATCGTGTTTATGCACACAAAAGGACACAGAAAGTGTATTTCTGATGTATCTTCACACACCTAACACACGATTTAACAGCTACTCTCTCTAGACCACACTCAGCCTTAAGTCTTGGGATGGGTGACCCCATCCCTCCCCCCCAGCCCGGCTGCAGGGGCTCAGTGTGGTGCCAAGTCCCTTGGTGAAGGAGGGACCTCCATTTATAGGCCAAATCTACACATGTATATCTGTATTCATATTATATTTATAGCAATCCTATAAATTTATAAGACAGTCCTATAAATTTATATGGCCATCCTACAAAACACTCTTTGAGAGGGCAGATCTGATGCTAAAAGGAGAAGAATCTGCTGCTGGCCACAGCCCCAGTGTGCTGCCTGCAGGTCTCACCCCCTCCCCAGGTGCTGCAGATTCCTCCCTGGCTCAGACCCGTCCCCAGGAGCAGAGCTGGCACACGGGCCCCGGGACAGGGACACGCTCCTGGGAGAGGAATTTGTGAGCTGCAGAAGGTTCAGCAGGGAGAGCAAAGCAGAGACTGTCTGTGGGAGTCAGGGTGGCTGTGAGGGACCTGGCTCTGCCTTTCCTCTGTGGCAGTGGATGCTCCTATCCCCAGCCCCAAGCACGCTGGGATGATTCCTGTTTTGCAGGAAGCAAGCAGGGACAAAGAAATTCCAGCTGTCAACCCCTTCTGCCTGCGCCTTCAGCCTTCAGGCCAAGATCCTGTTGTTACCTGAGAACCCAGATTCCGATTAAAAAGATGAGCAGTTGCAAACCTCGTGGTTATGGGAACAGCTCTGACAACAGCAGCTCCAAACAACAAACCCCCAGAGCCTGCCCACAGCTGTGTAACCCCAAGGCAAACACAACACAGAATTCCAACACATCTTCCCTCCCTTCACTTGAGGTAAAGACCCAGTTGGATGTGTTGGGTTTTTTTAAAAAAACATGAACTAAGATTTTCGTGTATCCAACACCCCACAGGCTGGTCCTACAAAGTCCTACAAGGTCCTGCCACGGGGCTTTTGCTTCACCTGATCCCAGCCACCAGAAATCCCAAACTCTCTCAGCAGACGCAGCCAGAGGTTGATTCTTGAACAAGGTAACCATGAAAGAGCCTCCTAAAATGCCTCCCCTTCTACTGAATGTGCCACCTTAAAATAAAACCTGAGACTGATCTGATCCAGAACTGACTGAAACAAACTCAGACCGAAAAGTGAAACAGCAGAGGCGAAGAGAGAAGCCCAGAAGTTTAAGATTGGTATTTAGAGACTGATTTTTTTTTTCTTTTTTTCTAAGCCAGACGTTACTCTCTATTCTCAAATGATTTGTAACCAAGATAGAGTTGAAAAGTTTGGGCAGAAACAGATGAAAAAAGCCTCAACTAAATGATTCCAAAGCTGAGCTCTCAGTTTAACCTACCAGTTAAAGCCTCAGTTTAATAACATTCCAAATGCAAAAAGATTTAACAATATTTAATAAAACTACTATTAATTCTGCTCTTTAATTAGTAAGTCTCGCCTCTTTCAATAGCAAAGCCAAAATAAAGGCTTTGGAGCGCTATCTAAGTAAAAAGAATGGAAAGATTTAATCAGGAGAGGGAACTCACGCTTGAAACAGGCACGTCCACAAAATCCCACTCTAACAGGAGATGAATCTCGTTTCACACCACACTTTATTCAAAACAAACAAGGAGAAACCACGTCAAGAACAGACGGCAGATGCTTGCAAATAGGTCTCGCTGCGATTGCCCCTCGTTTCTAAGACCGACACGAAAGCGAGCGCCGGGATCTCCCAGCTCTGGCAAACTCCAGGGATGAGCTGGAGCTGAAACCACCTCCCTCCACCCCCAAAGAGGAGGAGGAGGAGGAGGAGGAGGAGGAGCGCGGGGGGGGGGGGGGGGGGGGAGGAGGGGGGGGGGGACAGCAGGGGGAGGGGGACAGGAGGAAGAGAGGGATGGGGACAGCACGGGGAGGGGGACAGGAGGAAGAGAGGGACGGGGAGAACACGGAGAGGGACGGGGACAACGCGGGGAGTGGGACAGGAGGAAGAGAGGGACGGGGAGAACACGGAGAGGGATGGGGACAGCACGGAGAGAGGGCGTCAGCACGGAGAGGGAGGGACTGGACAGCACGGGGAGACGGGGAGCACGGAGAGGGGCACGGGTACGGTACGGAGCTGTGCCGACTCCGAAGGCAGCGGAGCTGCTGCCCGGTGCCCCCTCCCGCCCCTGAGCGGACACTTTGGGGCTCGCAGCCCGCCGAGCCGGCAGCGCGGAGTTTCCGGGAAGCCCCGCTCCGGGAGCGGCGGCGCCGCGCCCCCCCCGCCGGCCGGGCGGTGTCGGTTCCCGTGCCCGGGCGGGGCCGCGCTGCGGGCGGTGCCCCGGGGCAGCGACACCGGCCCGGGGAGGGCGAACCCGGGGCGGTACGGCGGTGCCGCCTCCGCCGCTCCCCCGCTCCCAACTTTCCGGGGGCGGCGCGACCGCGGGACCGCGCATCCCGCGCCGGGACAGGCCAGGTCCGCGCCGCGCCGGCCCCGCTGAGATCGCGCACATCCCCTGCACCGCCCCCCCACCGGCCGCGGCCCCACATCCAGCCCGTCACGGGGCGGCCCCGCTCACCTGCCGTCGCCGCCGGGTGCCGCGGGCTGCGCTGGGCTCCGGCCGCCGGGGCCGCGCGTTGCCGCCGTTGGCAAGTAACAGTCTCCAGGGCTACGGTCACTATGGCGCCGGGCGCCGGGTCTCGAGGCAACTGTTGCTACCCCGGCCCCGCGCGTCACCGCCCGACCCCGCCCCAAGGGGGCGTGCCCTGCGCTTACCCTCTGCTCATTGGTGCAGCGCCTGTCCGTCATTAGAAGGGGCGGGACGCTTCGGGGCAGGACCAATGGCCTGGCGGAGGGGGCGTGGCCAGCCGTTGGCGCGCGGTTTGGCGCCTCGGCGAGGGGCGGGGCGGGCGCGTGACGCGCGCGCGCGCGCTGGGCGGGGGGGGGCCGAGGGGGCGGGGCCGGCTCGCGCGCCTGGGTGATTTCACCTCGATAAATCACCCGGGAAAAAAAAAAATATTAAAAAAAAAAAAAATAAAGGAAAGAAAGTTGATTTCCCCGCTGTTAAACATTACCGAGAGGCGGGCTGGCGCTCTCTGCCCTTGCCGCTGGGGCTGTTGCTTTTATTTTTTTATTTTTTATTTTTTTTTAATTTTTTTTAAACTCTGTCCACATGACATCAAGCCGTCGTCATGGCGACGGCGCGTGACGTCACCGACACCAACAACGCGCGGGGGCAGGGATGGGAGCGGGGTTTGGGGGGAATTGGGGGAATTTCGGTGCACGGGCGCTCCCTCCAGCCCGCCCTGGGGGGGAGCAGAGCCCCGGGACACGAAATCATCTACGGACAAACGGAGCGAGCCCAGGGCTGGGATTACAGCAGAAATCCTGGAGCTGCTGGAGAAAGTGCAGAGAAAGCCACGGGGATGCTCCCAGCGCTGGAGCCCCTCTGCTCTGGAGAGCTGGGGATGCTCACCCGGAGAGGAAAAGGCTCCAGGGAGAGCTCAGAGCCCCTGGCAGGGCCTGAAGGGGCTCCAGGAGAGCTGGAGAGGGACAAGGGATGGAGGCACAGGACACAGGGAATGGCTTCCACTGGAAAAGTGAAGTTTAGCTGGGATATTGGGCAGGAATTGTTGTCTGTGAGGGTGGGCAGGCCCTGGCACAGGGTGCCCAGAGCAGCTGTGGCTGCCCCTGGATCCCTGGCAATGTCCCAGGCCAGGTTGGACACTGGAGCTTCACTCTCCTGTCCTGTTTTATCTAGTCAATGAAACTCAGCACAGGCTCTAGGTCGCTCCCATATTTTTCGAATGCAGTTGCTGCCAAGGAAAGAAGCATTTTTCATAAAGCTTTACGAAACATCTCTGTTTGTGGGGGTTTTATGGGTTTTCCCCCTACAGTTAAGCTCAGCAGAATCACCACCACTTGCTCTGAAAAAAGCACGTCAGGAATTTCACGATTTCCAGGATCACCTTCCTGACATGCAATAAAAAAAGCTTTTATGATGTATTTTTTTCTGCAACGTTTTCTGAAAAGTATGTCCCAGCCTCAGCCAAGGAAGTGTGTGGAATTTGTACCCATGGAGACTCCAATAACACAGCCTGCTCCAAACACCACAGGATTATTACTTTTCTTACCTAACACTTTGGGAAAATAGTTACTGGAAAAGGGAGTGACTGAGTGAGGCAACATAAATTGGAGACACTGGTTAGAGTGTGGTCCATCTGCAGATTTGGGGTTGCTGTTCCTGCTTTTGGGGGATTACCACGAGAATTACACTTCAAAAATTCATGGAGTTGTGTGTCTGACCACCCCGGACACACTGAGTGAGCTTCTGAGAAACTCCTGAGTTAAATAATTTTTATTCTTAATGGGTTGTAGTTGCTTAAGCCACGGATATTTAAAAAGAACGAATTTTAGGTGAGCAAAACATACAGTAAAAGAGAAAATAGAGGTGGAAGAATTTTTTAAAAAATCACCTAGTACACATAAACGTCCACTTTCACTCCTGGAAACTGAGACCAGATTAATAAATTTGCCTTGAAAACTCCTGCTGTGTTTGAGGGTTGTTCTCATTCCTTCCCTCAATCTCTTGTTTTACAAATGGAGCAATCCTCTGGTTTTCCTGCTGGAAAAGCCCAGACATTTCCCAAAACCCCCTCATAATAATAAATAGTTAGTTTTTCATCCTCTAGTCACTTATTCCTGCTTGAGCACCATACATTGGGTTTGGCCACACTGAATTGCACCACGCTGATTTTGAATTATCACTCAAATTTGCCAGGAGCTGAATGAAATTCCTCAGTCCTCTCCCCTTTCATATCACCTCCAGTGTGTTCTTGCAGCTCTGTTACCACTTTATTTTTTAGGGCAGAGTTCCCCACAGAACAGCATCCATTCCTCTGGAAAACAAATACAAAACACATTTGGATGTGCTCCTGTTCTTCCCAAAGTGCCAATTACTGCGTGAAACCCAAAGCACAGGTGACAACAACATCCTGAAATTCACAGAATCACAGAGCCACTAAGGCTGGAAAAGCCCTCTGGGATCATCAAACCCAAACACCAACCCAGCACTGCCCAGACCACCAGCAGCCCTGTCCCCAGGTGCCACAGCCACCTATTTTTGAACACTTGATAATGCTTGAAATTCTTGATAATGCTCGACACAACACCTTTGGGAAACCTTGCAGCCCGGGGGAAGTCAGGCAGCTCCCAGGGAATCACCACAGCACTGGTATTTTTTAATTAGGGACCTGTCTGCCACCTCTTGTGCCAAGCTGATCACTGGGGTTCATTTTTATTTGTTCCTTCCAGCCTGTCCATGAGCCAGATCTCGCTCCTCTCACACAGTACCAGGGTCTAGGGGAAGGAGATTCATTCCAAAAAGCTGTTGGTAGAGAAAGAGAAGTTTGATTTTTTTCTCCTCCTCTTATCTCCCAGAGGAGCAGCTTGCTGCAGCTGTCTCTGCTACCCACAGGAGGGCACGTTCCTCAAAGCAAACTGGAATTCAGCTCAAAACCAATCCCGCCCAAAGGAGCTCAATGATTGACTTGATTTCACTAAAGGGAGGTCATGACAGAAAAACAGTGTTCTGATGAAAGCAAATTCCTTGTAAAGGTAGTGGGATCCTTTGAAATACTGTGTTTATCCATGAAAAAAGCTGTTGTTTGGGTGCTGGAAATGAAACCTGAAATGAAACTATTCCTCTAAATTGTTTCCTGTGTGAAAAAGATCCCAGAGGGTTAAAACCAAAATAAACAAAAAAAAAACCAAATTGCCTTTGGGATTTTTGCTTAAAGAAAAAGTTTGCTTGTTTTAAATGGGAGGATCCTTATTCTGAACCAGGCACCAAACAGCACTTTCCTACCTGGGAGATTTCTGTCTTGGCTTCCCCCCATCCTTGGAGGTGTTTTCCAACCCTAATGATTCCAGGATTGTCTCCCTGCTGTGTTTTAATGCTGAGTGAGCTCAGTACAAAACATTTAGAGCCTGGACTGGTGCCTGCCCTGTCCCCTGTCCCACAGGATCAGCAGCACCAACCCATGCAGGTTATGAGGATCTTCTATCTGTGATCATGGATTTTCCCTTTAATGTGTCAGCGGTAAAATGAAACCTCACCATCATTCCTTTCACAATCATTTTGATTTGTGGTGCACAAATGCAAACAGCTCCTGGTTTTACAGGCAAGGTGCACTCAAGGGGTGCACTTAGGAATTAAATCTCCATTTAATCTCCATTCCTGCTACTTCCAAGGAAGTTTCAGTGGGCTGGAAGCTTTTCCTTCACGGAGCTGCCACACTGCTTGGGCACAGCCCTATTAGAACCCTGGGCACAGGGAATTTCAGACTTTCTGTGCTGACAGGGAATTATCCTCAAAGATAGACTGCATCTGACCTGAGGCCTTGGGAAAAGCTTCCAAGATTCAGTGATAGCACTGAGCCTGTGAGTGTGCAGTTAAATAGAAGTGTATTATATCACAGGGTGAGAAATTTAAAATTTTAAGTAGTGAATTAAAATTATATATATATATATATATATATATATATATAATAAAATAGAAAGTTTAAGATGTAATCTTATTCCTTTCTTTCTTCTTCACAAGTTTAGGTAATTTTGTATGATTAATTAGAAAAATCTGCAGTGCAAGAGAGAAGTAATTAGTTATTGAGTTTAAGTTAAAATAAATTAGTTAACGTCTCATAATTAAGTAGTTTAAGCTTAAAAGACCTTAAAGACATTACTTTGTACTCCATTTTTGCCGTGTTAACTTAGCATGTAGAAACACTCACAGTCAGTAAAGCTGTAACTGAGATAAGAAATAATAAACATCCAAGTCCCAGCAAAAATTCTGTCTCTGTCTTTTGATCCTAACCCTGAAAAAAGAACCTGGTAGAGCAAAGAAATTGTCATACAGCCCTGGGCCAGCTCCTGCTCCAGCCACAGCCCCAGGGCTGTGTTTTCTGCATCACAATCTCCTGACCTTGTTGCTGCCCAGACAACAACATTCTCCATCCAGTGCTTTTGGCTGGGCTCGACAGGAGAAATCTGTTGAGTGTGGCTGTGCCAAGGCCAGGCTGGAATTTCCCAGTGGCACCGTATCCTGTCCTGCTCTGCCCACACGTCTCTCCAGCAGGACAATGAATTCCAGGCTGTCCTGTCCTGGCAGTGCCCCAGAGCATTTTTTTCCTCAGCCTTGCCCAGCCTGGAAGCAAACAGGTGAGTGCTGAAGGTGGGAGAAAGAAGAGAGGATGTTCAGCCCTTCCTGTGCTTTTTTTCCTGTCTCCCTTGGGTTGTATCCCAACAATCCCTGGCAAAGGCTTCCCAGCACAACGTGGGATTTGGAAAGGTGACTCTTCTCAACCTCACATCTTCACCCTAACAAGTTTTTAGCACAGCTAAAACCCCAAATGCTCTCTTTTCCCCCACCCTGGAAATTTTCTTTTACGAGATTTAAAGGACCAAGCATTTATCTGCAGTTTTATCTGTTTGGTTTGGCTGTAGCTGCCTGGAAATTCCACAGAAAACACAGGATAAAGTCATGGAAAAAAAACAGTGCCTCTGGGTTTTTTGTGTGCCACTCCCTGCAGGGAGCTGCAGCCTCCTGAGCCCACGGAAGGAGGATGTGTCCACAACGTGGATGTAATCAAGTGCAGTCATATTGACATGATTTGATCCATGCAGCTTCTGTCAACACAGCTTCTGCACAGAGGCAACATCTGTGTAATGAAACAGTGACTGAACAGCCCCTGTGCAGGGTTGAAATGGAATTTCTGCACAAAGCACAGGTTTTGTGCTGAGTGAGTTTGGATGAGGCCACTCTCATTTCCCAGATAACCACAGGGGCTGGAACAGAGTGACCAGGAGCCTTGAGGGAGAGATGGACAGGATCAAAGTGAAGGCCTGGGTGATGTGGAGGGAAGGGGGCACAAGAGCAACAAAACACAAGGTGATGGCTCCTTCAGCACCTGCATGGCAGCCAAGAAAAACCTCTGGGGCACCTGGAGAGAACCTTCTCTGCTGCTCCTCATCACACTGGTGCTCCATTCCCTTCCTTGGACATGCTCCAGCCCCTCAATCCTGGGTTATTTTGGACCCCCTCAATGTCCTTGTAACCATGAGAGGCCTAAAAAAACCCCAGACTTGAGGAGTGACCCCAGCAGTGCCCAGCACAGGGGGACAGTCACTGGTCCTGTTGGCCACTGACACAAGCCAACTCTTCTTGGCCCCCTGGGCACGCTGCTGGAAGCTTGGAATCTGAATATTGAGCAAAAAAAGGTTTGGTTTGTTGACATGGGGAAATTCAACATCCTCATGGCTGTGAGAGTCTTAAAGCTCTGTAAGTGTTTTACTCCGTTGAGTTTATGTTTAAAAACCACAGAAGATGATTAAGTGGCCCTGTGGATTATTAACATTTCGGGCTGAATTGCAGGTGCAGAGGTCTTTAACTCCATCAGCAGGAAATTGTCAGCTTGTGCTGTCCCCCCTCTCCCAGAGTGGCACCTGGCCTGTGTCACCAAGGGACACAGCTCGTTTCCGTGTCACTATCTCTGGTTACACATTCATCCCTTTCCTGTTACAACACAGCTCCAGTGGGGAGGGCAGCCAGGGCACAGCCTTGTTCTGCCTGGCAAACACTGTGACACCACTGCCACAATGTCCCTTGGCTTGGGCATGCTGGAATATCCCATTGTTCTCGGCCTCCAGTAGTGAGAGAAAAGACAGAATTCCATTTTTACTGAAGTTCTGGAGTTTTTTCTGAGCTGCTGGAAGCAACTCTTCTCCACACAACTTCTGTATCCATCTCATTTTAGAGCAAATGGCTTTCCAGCAAATTCTTTTCCAAAGCTGGGATTACCTGCAGGCATAGTGTTGCAGTTTGGGTTTAAGTTTAATGTTCAGAGGATATAGGCATGGCCTCTGAAGTGAGGTGATATCTAACATCAAACTAAATAATTATACAGCCAAGAAAGCCTAATTCTCCACTGCTTTTCAGGCTTTATAAATATGTATTCCACACACTACACTTTGCATATTGCATAAACAGCCTTTGCTCGCTCTGTGTTGTTTCAAAATCCATGAGTGTGCAGTTTTTAATGAGTTTAAAAAAAAAAATCAAAAGGAGTTTATGCTCATGACAGGCCAGGGTAAATAGTTTTTGCCCTGTTTTATTTATGAGAATTGCAGAAGAGTCAGTTAATCACAGAGGCAGATAAAGGTCAGTTATCAGCTGCTGTGTCCTGGTGATGAGTCCTTGGCTTTGCTGATTTATGACAGTTGAGAGTTGGATATTAATCTAGAGCATAATTTGGTGGGGTTTTATAGTGTGTGTGTGTCTTTTTGTTGTGTTTGGATGCTTTTGAGCAGTGTTTTTTTGGGGTTTTCCCAGTATTTCCCAAGCCCATTTGCTGTAGACACTTTCACATGACCAGAAGAGATGTTGCAAGTCCTTGATGGGAAAGACACCATGAGCAGTTTAACTCTGGAAATGACTCAGGGACAAAGAGATTCTTCTGTCTCCCTTCCTGCCTGTGACCATGTGGTTTCCAGCCTGTTTCCTCATCACCTTCTCTTCGTGCCCAGCTTCAAGTGGAAGTTGCTGAAATATTTTATTGCCCCCCATGCCCCGTTATCTTCCAAGTCAATGTCCTGAGGTGCAACAACTCGGGTTGAGTCACTTGCCACCAGCGACTCTGGAGCTGGGAATTTGGGAGTGTTATCAGAGGAGTCTGAGCCCAGAATAGCTCCCAGACCCAGTGCCAGGGCTGGTGATAAAAACGAAAATTATGTAAACTGTGTTGGGTAATTCAGATGGACAGACAGGTCTTGTTCCCTATAGGGAATGATTCAGCTGAAGAAGAAACCTATTTCCACTCTCTGTGTCCACAGCTGCATGAAGAACCTGCAAATGGCAATTTCCTTGGGGTGATGTTCTGTAGGGCACAGGAAAACTGTGGCTGAGGTGAAGAAGCAGCAGCAGCCAGCCTGTGTCTCACTACCAAACCTGTGCACCAGAGTTCCTACCCTCTGGCACAAACACTGCCCCAGGCTGGATTTATCCTGGGCCTTTGTTCTTGTCCCGATGCTCTTCTCCTGTAAGGGACAGCTCTGTTCAGTGTCTCCCACTGCCTTAGTCATGAGAAATACCTGCAAATGTCAAGGTGGGGCAGAAACGTGATGGAATCGTGGAATTATTTAAGTTGGAAAAGACCTTTAAAATCACCAAGGCAAATAACCTCACACTGCCAGCCCCCCACTAAACCATGTCCCTAAGTGCCACATCTCCACACCTTTTAAACCCCTCCACGAGTGTGTCTACACTTCAGAAAAAAGTGACTTTTATCACAGAAGTAGAATCTGTAACATCCCAGCCCAGACAGCCCAGACACTGCTGTAACTGACCCAAGATCATGAACTGAACACATGAATCTGTGTGTTCTCACCACAGATTTACCAACAGGAACAAAATGGATTCTGTGGAGGTTTTGGTCCTCCCCTGAGGTCGAGCCTGTGTTATCAGCAGAACTGGAGGCTGCTGAAGCTGCAGCCACTCCTCTCTCCTGATCTTGTGTCATAAGAAATGACCCAGTCTAGCCAAGGCAGGGTCACCTGTGTCACTGTTTGACAAGAAATGAACACACACACGACAACTCTCTTCACAGAGAAAGGAAGAAAAAGAAAATAAGTTTATTGTGTAACCTTGATATATATATCTTTTCAAAAGTGACCCAAGATTAGAGGGCAAGATTTCCACCTCTCCGACCACACTGGTCAAACCAAAAGTCCATCAAGTCCCGCTTCCTCTAGAGAGGAATGCAAACCAATTATTATTTACATTAACAATGTAAATAATTGTAAGAATGTAAGAAATGTAAGAAAATGTAAGAATGAAACAATGTAAGAAAACTGACTCTAAAATTTAAAAACATCAGAAGGCTAAAAGAAATATGCAAAACCAGGGTGACACACCTGGCGCAGGTGACACAGGAAAGTGTCCAGGTGGGTTTGGGATGTCTCCAGGGAGGGAGATCCACACCCTCCCTGGGCAGCTCCTCCAATACTCGGCCACCCTCAACATAAAGACGGGTTTGTCTCGTGTTTGTGACCATTACTCCTCATCCTGTCGCTGGGCACCACTGAGCAGTGGCACTATTCTCTGGACACCCCTTGGAGATATTTGTATGGATTGATGGGATCCCCTCTCAGCCTTCTCTTCTCTGGACTAACCAGGCCCAGCTCCCACAGTCTCTCCTCATCAGAGAGATGCTCCAGACTCATCATCATCTTTGTGTCGTCTGCTGGATTCTCTCCATTCTGTCCAAAGACAATTCCTTGTCTTTCATGAAGCATGGAGCCAGAACTGGACACAGCTCCAGATGTGCCTCACTAGAACCCAGGGTAGGATCACTCCTGCCCTGCTGGCCACACTCTTACCCTCTTACCAGCACCCCCAGGGTCCCACTGTCCCTCCTGGGGTTGTTATTCCTTCCCAGGTGTTTCTCTGCAGAGCTGTTCTCTACTGGCTCACCCCCAGTGTCCTGGTTCTGCTTCCTTCACTTTCCTGCAGCTGCTGGAACCACTCTGGTGCCTCAGAGCCCTGCAGCTCCACAGGAGTTACTCCTGGCAAACACAGAGCCAGCAAAGGAGCTGTTTGACCAGAGGCACATCCACTCTAGTGCATTTGCTATTCCAAGCTCAAGAACTCCCTGTTTGCTTATAAAGGGCTGTGCTGTGTTATCAATAACTCTGAGGTATCAGCCCCCTCCTGTCTGTGGCAGGGGTGTCTGAGGACCACCTGTGCTCATCTCTGCTCTCCATCACCAGTGTGGTCCCCTTTGGTCCCAGAACCAGCAGGAGTTCAGCAAACACCACAGGATTTACCTTGGGAGTGATGCAACCTCGGTTTGATGGACAAGGACACGGGTAGCACATAAAAAACTGCTCACCCGAGGTGATTTGTTGGCTCAGGGAATGGCCAAAAATAGACCTGGTGTCTCCTGCCACTTGAGTTAACCTTTGGGCTGTGCCCCTGGAGCTCTCCTTGGTTCACTGGGAATTACGTGCCCCTCGTCAGCACAGCAGGTCCTGGCTGAGAACCAGGGCAGGCTGGAATATGAGGGTCAGGAATCTCAATTTTACAGATACACCAACTCCCAGGCTGCTGTTTTGTCTTGCTCTTTAAAATAAATTCACCATCTGAGTGAGAATGGAGCTACCTTGGAGGGGCTGCAGAGAGGAGGAGGTGAGACAGCTGGGGAGAGGTGGGAACATCGAGGAGCTGCAAGGGAAGGCTCAGAGTGCAGGAGATGGGGAACAGCCAACACAGCAAGAACTGGAGGTGCCTGGCCCAGGGGACAGGGCAGGGCTCCCGAGGCTGCCTTGGCCCTCCTGTCCTGCTCTGCTGGTGCTGTTTTACAGCTGCAACACCCCCAGAACTGCTCTGTCCTCTGGCCCTGCAGCTGCTCCAGCTGCAGCCTGACCTTCTGGCAGGAGCTTCCCTAATTGCATATCCCTTAGCTTTGCTCATCAGCTGAGTGGTGTGAACCAAACACCCCCCCCTCCCTATGTGAGTGGGGAATGTCTCTGGGCAGTGGGAGGAGGCAGAGGAGAATTCACAGAGAAAAAACAATGGCTTGGAATTCTTGGTCTGCACCAGGAAAATAGCAGCAATAATTCATTTCACAGATACAGCTGTTTTCCTAACAGGATTTTAAAAAATCCTGGCTTTTCTGCTGCTTTATCAGCCAGGAACAACTGAGAGCAATTACATGGATCCACCTGATCATGACCATTAAAAATAAATTAATAACTAAATCAATATGCGCTGTTGGACTCCAGCTTAAAACAAGCAAGACCCAGGGAGAGTAGGAGATGGTGGAGCTGCCACCAGACCACAGATTTTGGTAATGGGGGGCCTGGACATCACAGCCAGAACTGCCCAGTGCTTGTGGTGCTGCTTAACAGGTCGAGCCCAGCCCTTGGTTTGTGCTGCTGGAAAACAACAGCACGGGGCTGGTTTGTTCAGGGCCGTGCTCTGCCAGCCCCACACTGCTCCTCCCTGGTGTGCAGGCGGCCTCTCATCCCCTGTATCCCTAAATCAAAAAGCCCACTTTGATTCTTCCCCAGAGATTTCTGCTCCCGGTTGGTCTGTTCCCCCCCAGCTGTGGTTGGAGCACATTTTACATCTTGCCCTGTCCAGAATGGCCCAAGAACTTCTTTGTGAACCATCTCCTGTTTCATTTGGTCAAAGGGTTGTTGTTGCTCAGAGCTCTACTCAAAAATCTTTTTCACAGAATCATTAAGGCTGGAAAGGACCTCTAAGACCATCAAATCCAACTATCACCACTAAACCTCCAGTAGCACATCCACGTGTTTTTTTAACTTTTCCAGGGATCATGACTTCACACTGCCCACAGCCTGTTTAACGAGATTTACAACCTTTTACAGGAAGAGTTTTTCCTGATGTCCAAAAATGCCTCCCAGGAGAAAGTGAGGGGGGGGGGGGGCGGTCCTCTTGTCCTACCGAATCGTCCCTTAACTTATTTATTTTAGGGAAAAAAACAACAGCAAAAACCCAGCTCAGAAGGATTTTGGACGGTGTTGTCCCTTCCCCGGAAAACTGTGCTGGGTCGCCACCCCCACACAGCACTGAAGGTTGCCGCGCTTCACTGTGCTGTGCCAGCAGTGTTTGGGCGTGCTCCGGAACCGGAGCACGCCCGTCCCGGGGGTCCGGTTCGGACCATCACGGGGTCGGTCCGGACCAATCTCAGGGGGCGAGAGCCCATGCCGGGATAGGCACAGCCATTCCCGGTACCGGTACAGACCAATCTCGGTACAGCCCAGTCCGGTACAGCCATGCCGGGGTCCGGGTACAAAGCCTACCGGTACAGCCCATGCGGGGATCGGTACAAGCCCATTACCGGTAAAGCCCATTAGGTACCGCCATGCAGGGGTCCGGTACAGCCCTGCCGGGGTCCGGTACAAAGCCCCTTCCGGTACAGCCCATTCCCGGTACAGCCCATGCCCGGGGTCCGGTAAAGACCATTCCCGGGGTCGGTACAGCCATGCACGGTACAGCCATGCCGGGGGTCGGTAAGCCCATGCCCGGGGTACGGTACAGCCCATTCCCGGTAAGCCCATTCCCGGGGTCCGGTTACAGACAATTCCCGGTCAGCCCATGCCGTACAGACATGCGGGGTCCGGTACAGGCCCATTCCGGGGTCCGAAAGCCCATTCCGGGGTCGTACAGCCAATGCACGGATAAGACCATCCCGGTACAGCCCCCATGACCGGGGTCCGGTACGCCCATTCCTCGGGGTCCGGTACGCCAGCCCGGTACAGCCATGCCCGGGTACGGTACAGGGGCCCAGCCGGGGTACGGACAGCCATTCCCGGTAAAGCCATTACGGGTACGGTCGCACATCCCGGTACAGCCCCCATTCCCAGTACAGCCATGCCCGGGGTACGTACAGAACATTCCCGGGTCCGGTACAGCCCATTCCCGGGGTACGGTACAGCCCTAGGCCCGGTTAAAGCCATTCGGGGTCGGTACAGCCCATGTCCGGTACGCCAATGCACGGGCGTCCGGTACCAGCCCCTATGCGGGGTCGACAGCCCATGCCCGGCACAAGCAATTCCGGTACAGCCCATGACGTGGTCCGGTACAGCCCGTCCGGTAAGCATTCCCGGAGGTCCGGTACAGCCCAGCCCGGGGTCCGCGTACAAGCCCATGAACGGTACCCATTCCCGGGGGTCCGGTAAAGCCCCATTACCGTACAGCCACCCTTCCGGGGTCGGTACAGCCCATGCACGGTACAGCACAGTCGGCGGTACGGTACAGCCAAGGACCGCGGACAGCCCATGCCGGAGGTCCGGTACATCCCTGCCCGGTACAGACCATTACCAGGGTCCCGGACAACCGCAGAGAGAATTGACCGCGAGTGACCCGCGCTGGCCGGGGCGTGGCATAGTGTTATTGACACCAATGCATCCAATTGGTCGCCGGCGGTGCCCTCTCCCCAGCGCAGGGGGCGTGGATCCTTAGTCTCTGCCCACATGCCGAAAAAGCCCCAAGGGATGTCCGAAAGGGCGGAGTGGGCGGGCAAAGGCGCATTGGCCACGCCCACGCCGCGGGGCGTGAAAAAGGCCCAGCCCGGCGGCGCGCGGGGAAGATGTGAGGGGCCGCGCGCGACGGCGGGCCGCAGGTAACGCGCGTTCCTATAGCCCGCCGGGATTGAGGGAGGGAGGGGGGGGACCAGCTCCACCAGCCCTTGGGCCCCAGCCTAACCCGCTGTGTGTGGGTGCCAACACACCGCGGGGGGTTGGTGTGGGGAGTCAACGTCGGCAGATGCTTCTCGCTGATGCCCATTGGGGGTGGCTGTCTGGGGCAGCGGAGGGGAAATTCTTGTGGTTTGGTTTATTAAATGAAGCCAGTGTGGGTTGCGGGGAAAATTTCACCCGCACCGCCGGTTCAGGGCAGGAGTGGTCTGAGGAGAAGGGATGTCCCTGCCCGTGCGCAGAAACCTCGTGAGGGATTGGGGGTGTCTGAGAGCTTGGGGATGCTATGAGGTGCCCTCAGAGTGGGAGGCTCTGTGAGGTGCCTCTGTCCTCGAGAGCTTGGGAGGCTCACGAGATACCCTCAGATTGGGGAATGTCTTTGAAGTATCGGAGCTTGGGAGGCTCCACGAAATTACCCTCAGAGTTGGGAATGTCTTTGAGGTATCTGGAGCTGGGATGCTTGAGATGCCCTCAGAGTTGGGAATGCAGCTGTGAGCATCCTGAGAGCTTGGATGCTCCAGAGATACGCTCAGAGTTGGAATGCTCTGTGAGGTGTCCTGAGAGCGTGGGATGACTGAGATGCACTCAGAGTTGGGAATGCTCTGAGGTGTCCTGAGAGGCTTGGGATGTCCAGAGAGCCCTAAGATTGGGAATGCACTTGAAGTATCCGAGGGTTGGCGACATGCTTGAGGTGACCCTCAGAGTTGGGAATGCTCTTGAGGTGTCCTGAGGGAGTCAGGGGTGCTCCACGAGGGGACTGAGTGTTTGGAATGCTCGGAGATGGCTGGCCCAGTTGGGGTGCTCAGAGTGCGATCCTGTGCTGCCCAGGGCAACAAGGCAGGCGGAGCTTTGGCAGGAGCACGGATTGAAATGCAGCCTGTGCTTTCCTGCTCGGCCTGGGCGGATTTGAACTTGCAGATGTGTGGTGAAGCAGCAGTTTGGAAACGGAAGCTCGGCAGCAAGCCCCCTGGGGAATTCACCTGAAACATCCCGGTGCCCTGAGAGCTGAGATGGAGACTTCTGTGGTTGTTCTGCTGACCAAGGGGACGGTCAGTGGGTGGTTTGCTGCAGCCAAAGGCAGACTCTGAAGGTGCTGTGGTGGAATCAGGTGCTGTCTTGCAGTGTGGACAGTCAATATCATCTTAACAGAGGCTTGAAGTTACTTTTCATCATGTTTTGCCCCACTCCAGCCGTCAGGAGGGCATGGAGTATTGCCCAGCACCTGTGGTCAGTGATGCGGTGGAGAGGACAAACACTTTTAGTGCTAAGGAAGCTTAGCACTCTCTCCTAAACAGAGAGTTGTCTAAGAGGAAGATGAGTGGGTGTCGCTTTTGTTTACTACTTAGTCAATCTTTAAAGGGAGCAAGAACAAAAGGCAAGTTTGTTTTGATGATGTGTGGCATTTTCTGGAGCTCGCCCTTGAAGGAGAAGAGCAGATTGTGGTGTCTTTACCGGTCAAAAGGCGGTAAAAGAAAAATCAGCACAGGAAGCCGGGTGAGGCGTGAGGGAAAATGTAAAGTAGCTGCTAAGTGTCTCGGTAATTTGCATTTGAGCTGGTGTGTTGAAGCTTGTGTGTGTTTAGGTAAAGGTGGTTTTTGTGTCCAAAGCTGTAGAAATGGAAACCCCT
>JAGMWU010000053.1:177629-274813 GCA_018697195.1 Certhia americana
GCAGTTTTTAATGAGTTTACAAAAAAAAAATCAAAAGGAGTTTATGCTCATGACAGGCCAGGGTAAATAGTTTTTGCCCTGTTTTATTTATGTACAATTGCAGAAGAGTCGTTAATCACATGAGTCAATAAAAGTCAGTTATCATGCTGCTGTGTCTGTGATGAGTCCCTTGGCTTTTGCTGATTTATGACATTTGAGAGTTGGATATTAATCTAGAGCATAATTTGGTGGGTTTTTATAGTGTTGTGTGTCTTTTGTTGTGTTTGATGCTTTGAGCAAGTGTTTTTTTGGGGTTTTCCCATATTTCCCAAGCCATTTGCTGTAGACACTTCACACATTCGCCCCCCAGGAAAGATGTTCAAAGTCCTTGATGGGACAGACACCATGAGCATTTAACTCTGAAATGACTCGGGACAAAGAGATTCTCTGTCTCCCTTCCTGCCTGTGACCATGTGGTTTCCAGCCTGTTTCCTCATCACCTTTCTCTATCGTGCCCCAGCTTCAAGTGGAAGTTGCTGAAATGTTTTTTGCCCCCATGCCCCGTTTCTTCCAAGTCAATGTCCCTGAGGTGCACAACTCCTCGGTTGAAGTCACTTGCCACCACGACTCTGGAAGCTGGGAATTTGGGAGTTTTATCGAGGTCTGAGCCCAAATAGCCTCCTCAGACCCAGTGCCGGGCTGGTGAAAAACGAAATTATGTAAACGGTGTTGGGTAATTCATATGGCAGACAGGTCTTGTCCCTATAGGGAATGATTCCGCTTAAGCACGAAACCTATTTCCACTCTCTGGTCCCTGAGCTCATGAGAACCTGCAAATGGCATTTCCTTGGGTATGTTCTGTAGCACTAGGAAAACTGTGGCTGATGTGAAAAGCAGCAGCAGCCAAGCAGTTTATCGACTACCAAACCTGTGCACCAGCAGTTCCTACCTCTGGCACAAACACGTGTCCCAGGCTGGATTTCTGGTGGCCTTTGTTCATTGTCCGAATGCCTTCTTTCTCCTGTAAGGACTAGCTCTGTTCAGTGTCTCCCATGCTTTAGTCCATGAGAAATACCTGCAAATGTCAAGTGGGCAGAAACGTATGGAATCGTGGAATTATTTAAGTTGGAAAAGACCTTTAAAATCCCAAGGGCAAATAACCTCACCTCGCCACCCCCACTAACCATGTGTCCCCTAAGTGGCCACATCTCCACACGCTTTTAAACCCCTCCACGATTGTGTCTTACGACTTCAAAAAAGTGACTTTATCACAGAAGTAGAACTGTAACATTCCCATGCCCAGACAGCCCAGAACTGCTGTAACTGACCCAAGATCAGTGAACTGAACACTGAATCTGTGTGTTCTCACCTACGATTTACCAACAGTGAATCAAAATGGATTCTGTGGATGTTTGTCTCCCCTGAGTCGAGCCTGTTGTTATGCAGCAGAGCTTGAGGCTGCTGAAGCTGCAGCCACTCCTGCTCTCCTGATCTTGTGTCATAAGAAAATGACCCGTCTAAGCCAAATGCAGGGTCACCTGTGTCCACTGTTTGACAAGAAATGACACACACACCGACACTCTCTTCACAGATAAAGGAGAAAAAGAAATAAGTTTTGTGTAACCTGATATATATAGCTTTTCAAAGTGCCGCAAGATTGTAGGCAAGATTTCCACCTCTCCGACAAACTGTCAAACCACAAGTCCCTCAGTCCCTTCCTACTATAGAGGATGCAAACCACATATTTATTACATTAACATGTATATAATTGTAAGAGATTGTAATAAATGTAGAAAATGTAAAGAATGAGACAATGTAATAAACTGACTCTAAAATTTAAAAACATCATAAGGCTAAAAGAAATATGGCAAAACCAGGGTGACCACCTGCGCAGGGTGACACAGGAAGTGTCCAGTGTGTTTTGGGATGTCTCCAGGGAGGGGATCCACCCTCCCTGGGCAGCTCCTCCATAATACTCGGCCACCCTCGACATGAGGACGGGTTTGTCTCGTGTTTGTGGACTCATTGCTCCTCATCCTTGTCCTGTCACCAATGGCATGGCACTATTTCTCTGGACATACCCCTTGGATGATATTTGTATTGATTGATGGGATACCTCTCAGCCTTCTTTTCTCTGGACTACCAGGCCCAGCTCCCACGTCTCTCCTCATCGAGAGAGATGCCTCCAGACTCATCATCATCTTTGTCGTCTGTCTGGATTCTCTCCATTCTGTCTCAAAGACAATTCCTTTCCTTCATGAGCTGGAGCGAAGAACTGGACACAGCTCCAGATGTGGCCTCACTAGAACCCATGGAGGATCACTCCTGCCCTGCTGGCCACACTCCTTACCAGCACCTCCCAGGGTCCCACTGTCCCTCCTGGGTTGTTGATTCCTTCCCAGGTTTTCTCTGCAAGCTGTTCTCGCCTAACTGTGTCTCACCCAGTGTCCTGGTTCTGCTTCCTTCACTTCCTGCAGCGCTGGACCCACTCTTTTGCCTCATAGACCTGCAGGTCTCCACAGGATTACTCCTGCAAACAGAGCCCGCAAAGGCGCATGTTTGACCAGAGTCCATCCACTCTAGTGCATTTGCTGTTGCCAAAGCTCAAACTCCCTGTTTGCTTATGAAGGGCTGTTTGCCTGTGGTTTCATAACTCTGGGTATCGCCCCCTCCTGTCGTGTGGCAGGGGTGGTCTGAGGCCACCTGTGGGCCATCTCTGCTCTCCATCACCATGTGGTGCCGCCTTTGGTCCCGAACCTAGGCAGGATTCAGAAACACCACAGATTTACCTTGGGATTGATTGCAGTACCTCGTTTGATGGACAAGGACACGGTTAGCACATAACAAAACTGCTCACCCGAGGTGATGTGTTGGCTCATGGTACTGGCCAAAAATAGACCTGTGTGTCTCCTGCCACTTGATATAACCTTTGGGCTGTGCCCCTTGAGCTCTCCTTGGTTCACGGGAATTACGTGCCCCTCGTCGCAAGCAGCATGTTCCTGGCATGAAGAACCAGGGCATGCTGGAATTGACGGGTCGGGAATCGTGCAATTTTCAGATACCCAAACTCCAGGTCTAGCTGTTTTGTCTTAGCTCTTTAAAATAATTTCGACCATGTCTGAGTATGATGAGTCTCCTTGGAGGGGCTTCAGAGAGGAGGAGGTAACAGCTGGGTAAGGTCGGGACCATCGAGGCGCTTCAAGGAAGGCTCAGAGTGCAGAAGAGATGGGGACCAGCCAACCCAGCAAGAACTCGGAGGTGCCTGCCGGGTACAGGGCAGATGGCTCCTCGAGGCTTCCTTGGCCCTCCTGTTCCCTGCTCTGCTGGTGCTTGTTTTACACAGCTTCAACACCCCCCAGCAACTGCTCTGTATCCTCTGGCCCTGCAGCTGCTCCAGCTGCGCGGCTGACCTCTGGCAGTACTTCCCTAATGTTTCCATATCCCTTCTTTGGCTCATCAGCTGAGTGGTGTAACCAGCACCTTCCACCCCCCCCCTCCTATGTGCGTGGGGAATGTCCTCTGGGCAGTGTGAGTGAGGCAGATGAGAAATTCACAGAGAAAAACAATGGCTTGAATTCTTTGGTCTGCATCCAGAAAATAGCGCAATAATTCTTTCACAGATACAGCTGTTTTCCTCTAACAGGATTTTTGGACAAATCCTGGATTTTCTGCTGCTTTTATCAATCCGGGAACAACTGCAGGCAAATACATGGATCCACCTATCATGACCATTATAAATAATTCATAACTAAATCAAATATGCGCTGTTGTCTACCAGCTTACAAACAGAGCAATGACCCGGGAGAGTAGGAATTGGAGCTGCCACCAGACCACAGATTTTGGTAATGGGGGGGGGCCTGGACATCACATCCAGACTGCCAGATGGCTTGTGGTGCTGCTTAGACAGTCGGAGCCAGCCCTGGTTTGTGGCTGCTGGCACAACAGCACGGGTCTGGTTTCTGTTTTCAGGGCCGTGCTCTGCGATTCGCCCCACACGTGCTGCCTCCCTTGGTTTGTGCAGCGTCCTCTCATCCCCTGTTAAATCCCTAAATCAAAAAGCCCCTTTGATCTTCCCCAGATGATTTCTGCTCCCGGTTTGGTCCTTTCCCCCCAGCGGTGGTTGGAGCATACTTTTTCGCATCGTATTGCCTGTCCAGAATGGCCCTCAAGAACTTCTTTGTGGACCATCTCCTGTTTCATTGTTCAATGGGTTGTTGTTGCTCAGAGCTCTACTCAAAAATCTTTTTCACAGAATCATTAAGGCTGGAAAGGACCTCTAAGACCATCAAGCCAACTATCACCACTAAACCTGTCTCCATAGCACATCACGTGTTTTTTTAGTAACTTTTCCATGGAATTCATGACTTCACACTGCCCACATTAGCCTGTTTCCGATGATTTTTACCACCTTTTTCCAGGAAGAGTTTGTTTCCCTGATTGTTCCAAACCATGCATCCTGGAGCAAACGTGCGCTGTTTCCTGTCCTCCGTGTCCTACCCGAATCGTGCCCTACACCTTATTTTTATTTTAGGGAAAAAAACAGCAAAACCCAGCTTTCAGAAGCGATTTGGAACTGTTTTTTGTCCCTTCCCCGAAACTTCTGCTGGGTCGCCCCCCCCGACTCACGAGCACTGAAATGTTGCATATCTTCACTTGTGCTGGTGTCCCAGCAGTGTTTTTTGTTGCTGTGCTCCCGGCCCAGGAGCAGCCCAGTCCCCGGGTCCCGGTCCGGCCCAGTCCCGGGGTTCCCCGGTCAGTCCCAATCCCCGGGGTCCGCGCAGAGCCCAATCCCGGGATCCGTCCAGCCCATGTCCGGTGTCCGGTACGATCCCATGCCGGTACACCCAGTCCCGGTAACAGCCCATGCCCGGGGTCCGGTACAGGCGCCATGCCGGGTCCGGTCAGCATTCCCGTACAGCCCATGCCCGGTTCCGGGTACAGCCCATGCCCGGTCCGGTACAGCCCCAGTCCCGTACAAAGCCCATGCCCGGGGTCCTGGTACAGCCCATCCCTAACAGCCGCATTCCGGGTCGGTACAGCCATTCCCGTACAGCCCATTCCCGGTACACCAAGCCCATGCCCGGTGTGCCGTAATCAGCCTCTGCCCGGGTCCGGTACGCCCTGCCCGGTACAGCCCATTCCCGGTAACCGCCCATGCCCGGGTCCGTACGCCCTGCCCGTGGTCCGGTACAAGCCCATGCCCGTACAGCGCCATGCCCGGAGGTCCGGTACAAGCCCATGCCCGGGGTCGCGGTACAGCCCATTCCCGTACAGCCCATTCCCAAGTACAGCGCCATTCCCGTACAAGCCCATTACCCATACAGGCCCAATGCCCGGAGGTCCGGTACGCCCATTCCCGGGGTCCGGTACACGCCCATTCCCGGTCCGGTACAAGACCCATTCCCGTACAAGCCCATGTCCCGGTGGTCCGGTACAGCCCATGTCCGTTACAGCCAATGCCCTTGGTCCGGTAACAAAGCCCATGCCGCGGGGTCCGGTACAAGCCCATGCCCGCACAGCCCATTACCGGTCAGCCCATTGCCCGGGGTCGCGGTACAGTGCCGCAGTCCCGGTACAAAGCCCATTCACGGGGTCCGGTACAAGCCATGCCCGGGGGTCCGGTGCAAGCCCATGTCCGTACAATAGCCCATGCCCGTGGTCCGTTACAGCCATTCCCGGTACATGCCCCCTTCCCGGGCCCTGGTCGCCCCATTCACGGGTCCGGTACAGCCCATGCCCGCACAAGCCCATTCCCGTTACAGCCCATGCCCGTGTCCGGATACACCCGTTCCCGTACATCCCATTCGGGGTCCGGTACAAGCCCATTCCCGGGGTCCGGTACAAGCCCATGCCCAGCACGTCCCATTCCCGGTATCAGCCCATGCCCTGCCAGCCCATTCCCGTACAGGCCTCATTCCCGGGGTCCGGTACATCCCAGTCCCCGGTAGCAGCCATGCCCGGGTCCGGTACAGCCCATTCCCGTAAACAGCGCATTCCCAGATGTCCCGGACACCGCAGCGAGAATTGACGCACGTAGTGCCCGCGCTGCCGGGGGCGTGGCCTAGCTGTTATTGACACCCACTGCGTCCCATTGCGCGCGGTGCGCTCTCCCACCAGGGGACTGGCTTATTCTCTGCGCCACCGCCGAAAGGCCCATGTGGATGCTCCGAAATGGCGGAGTGGGCGGGCAAAGGGCATTGGGCCACGCCCTCACTCCGGCGCTGTTAAAAGGCCCCGCCCTGGCGGCGCGCCGGGAGCTGCTGGGAGGCCTGGCGCGCGCCCGGACTGGCCCGCAGGTAACGCGGCGGTCCTAAAGCCCGTCCGGGGCCTGAGGGAGGGGAGGGGGGACCCGCTCCACAAACAGCCCATCTGGTGTCCCAGCCTCACCCCGCTGTGTGTGGGGTGCCCACACACCGCGGGGGTTGGTGTGGAGTCCCCGTCCCGGCAGATGCTTCTCGTGATGCCCCATTTGTGGGTGGCTGTCTGGGCAGCGGAGGGGAATTCTTGGTGGTTTTGGTTAAATGAACACATGGTGGGTTGACGGGGACATTTCCCCCAGCCTGCCGTCAGGGCGAGGAATGGTCTGGAGGAGAAGGATGTCCCTTCCCCTGTGCTGTCCAGCACCCATCCGTGAGGGATTGGGGGTGTCCTGAGAGCTTGGGATGCTCTGAGGTGCCCTCAGGTGGGATGCTCTGTGAGGTGCCTGCGAGCTTGGGATGCTCCACTAAGATACCCTCAGTTGGGAATGCTACTTTGAAGTTCCTGAGATCTTGGGATGCTCCACCGAATACCTCCGAGTTGGGAATGCTCTTTGAGGTATCACTTAGAGCCTTTGGGATGCTCTGATATGCCCTCAGAGTGGGAATGCACTGGAAAGGCATCTGAGAGCTTGGGATTCTCCATGAGATACGCTCAGAGGTTGGGAATGCTCTGTGAGGTGTCCTGAGAGCTTGGGATGCTCTGCGATGCCCTCAGAGTTGGGAATGCTCTGAGGTGTCATCTGAGAGCTTGGATGCTCCAGAGATGCCCTCAGATTTGGGAATGCACTGTGAAGTATCCTGAGAGTTTGGGATGCTCTGAGGTGCCCTCAGAGTTGGGAATGCTCTGTGAGGTGTCCTGAGGGATCAGGGGTGCTCCACGAGGTGACCTGAGTGTTTGGGATGCTCTGAGATGGCCTGGCAGTTTGGGGGTGCTCAGAGTGACGCTCCTGTGCCTGCTCCCAGGGCACACAAGGCCAGCAGGAGCTTTGGCAGGAGCACGGATGAAAATGCAGCCCTGTGCTTTCCTGCTCGGCCTGGGTGGATTTCCCTGCACTGTGCAGATGTGTGGTGAAGCAGCAGTTTAGGAAACAGGAGCTCGGCGCAGCCCCCTGGGGAATTCACCTGAAACATCCCGGTGCCCTGGAGAAGCCTGAGATGGAGACTTCTGTGGTTGTCTGCTGACCAAGTGATGGTCAGTGGGTGGTTTTCTGCAGCCAAAAGCTCAGCTCTGAAGGTGCTGTGGTGGAATCAGGTGCCTGTCTGCAGTCGTGACAGTCACTCATCATCTTAACAGAGGCTGAAGTTACTTTTCATCCTGTTTTTCCCCCACTCCAGCGTCAGGAGGGCATGGAGTAACTGCCCAGCACCTGTGGTCAGGGATGGTGTAGAGGACAACACTTTTAGTGCTCAGGAAGCTTTAGCACTGCCTCTCCTAAAAACAGAGTTTATCTAAGAGGAAGATGAGTGGGTTGCTCAGCTTTTGTTTCCTCACTTAGTCAATCTTTAAAGGGAGCAAAGGAACAAAAAGGCCCAAGTTTCGGTTTTGATGATGATGTGGCATTTCCTGGAGCTGCCCTTGACAGGAGCAGAGCAGATGTGGTGTCTTTACCGGTCAAAAGGGTTAAAAGAAATCAGCCACAGGAAGCCGGGTGAGGCTGTGCTGGAAAATGTCAAGTGGCTGATAACGTGCTCGGTAATTTGAATTTGAGCTGGTGTTGTTGAAGCTCTGTGTGTGTTTTAGGTAAAGGTGTGTCCAAAGCCTGTTAGAAATGAAAACTCCACTCCTACCGTCTTCACTGCCACAAGTTTGCACATCCTTAGATCTTTATTCTGGTTTGTCAGTGAAGCCCCTTGGTGGTTCCAAAGAAACCTCATTTCCAGTTCTTCTGGGTCATGGTGCTCCCTCATAGCAGAATGTGTTTTTGTTTAAATGAATTAAGGAGTCAGACAGGCTTAATTAAAAGGGAGGTTTCTTCCCACAGTTGTTTTGTTTGGGAGTGTGTCCTCCATGTTCCCGAACACTGTGGTACATCACGGTGTGCTAATTCCTCAGGGAACAGCCTGGGGTGGGAGCATTTGGTACCTGAGAGTTACACCTGGCTCTGGTGAACCATGGAATGGTTTGGGTTGGAAAGGACCTTAAAGATCATCCCCTCCTAACTGTGGAATGCGTGTTTGCCAGTGGCTGTGTTTGTTACTAAGCATCAGAGAAGGAAGGCCTGAAGTGCAGTGCTGAGCAAAGCCAGGGAGGGTCTGTGTATATTGGGAAATATTTGCTTCTAACCTGAAGTAGTTGGATGAAATGCATATCTGGTTTGGGGAGCTGCACGATCAGATTACACTTCAGTTCATGGTGTGAGTGTACCCTGGGTTGTGCAAAGTGAGAGCAGAACTCAGGGATGGTCTCCACCGGGAAGAACTTTTCCCTCTTGGGTGACTGAAGGTGATGCAGAAAGCCTGCCATGGAAATGAAACTTAGAGGGGTGGAACAGCTCTGCTCTAGGGGAGGATGAGAAAATTGGGATTGTTCAGCCTGGAGAAGAGAAGCTTTGGGGTCACCTCATTGTGGCCTTCCAGGACCTGAAGGGAGCCTTCAAGAAAATGAGGGACACGGAGAGAGACTGTTTGAAAGGGCCTGCAGTGCCAGGGGGAATGGCTTCCACTGCCAGAGGGCAGGGCTGGATGGGATATTGGTCAGGAATTGCTGTCTGTGAGGGTGGGCAGGCCCTGGCACAGGGTGCCCAGAGCAGCTGTGGCTGCCCCTGGATCCCTGGCAGTGCCCAAGGCCAGGCTGGATGGAGCTTGGAGCATTCTGGAATGGTGGAAGGTGTTCCTGCCAGGTGAGGGTGGCACTGGGTGGGCTTTAAGGTCCCTTCCAACCCAAACCATTCTGGGATGCCATGATTCCCTGACAGCAGGAGTGAGAACTCACCCTTTCCCTTGAAACTTCGTTGCTGCACTAATGCACAGCTGGCAAGGGAAACGCTGTCATTAGTGCAGAGGCCAAAGCTTCCCTCAGGGACACTGGGGTGCCCTGAACCCCTC
Organism: Certhia americana; assembly: GCA_018697195.1. NCBI lineage: Eukaryota > Metazoa > Chordata > Aves > Passeriformes > Certhiidae > Certhia > Certhia americana. The sequence continues at coordinate 186,914 of JAGMWU010000053.1, forward strand.
CTTGTGGGGTGCTGGGAAGTAAAGTGGGAGCAGCATTGCGAAAGGGGGTCAGGAGTGATGGCAGCTGCTGCCCTCCGTCCCTCCTGGGCTCCGCTCGGGTTTTCCTTGTGCAAGAGAGGCCGTGGGGACAGCTCGGGTGACACCGCAGGTGGGTTTGGGCAGGTGTGAGTGGCTGCTCCGAGCACGGTGCTGCTGATCCAACACCTTCTCACACTGCCGATAAACCGCTCTGCTGCTCCAGCCCTGAACCGGGTGTGCGGGCGCTTCAGAGCTGGCTTTTGTGCAGACATCCCCCTCTCGCTGCTCATGAATTAAACTCTTTCTGGCGTGGTGACTCGCAGAGCGAGGCGTGAGCAGCAACGTGTCCTTGCGGAGATGAGTAAGCGGAGAGGGGGACGTCTCTGCGCTGTGCCTGGCGTGGCTTTCCCCTCCCGGCAGAGGCAGGAGGCTGCAGGGTGCGGGGTCGGATTTATGACACAAAAAGATTCTTTCACTCCTGTCCCTCATGGAGACGAACATGCCCCTCGCATCACGCGATTTAAATGCGTCTGTCTAATGCAGGTACAAAATAGCCGCCTAAAATCCACTTCTTAGAGAGATCAAGGGTAATGGGATTCATCTCCCATCAGCTTGCAATCCCTTGAAACAATTAAAGCTCAGCCTGACGACTCATAAGCATCAAGGGCTTTTGATGAGTGCAAACCTTAAATAAAATCAGCGTTTAAAAAACACTTCGTTTAGGCGATGAAATCCCCCAAGATAAAGTGCTGAAAGCAGCGTGGGAGCCACAAAAAAAACCCCAAAAAACAAAACACCTGCAAAACGCTTATTTTGATGCGAACGGGCTAAATGTGAGGTGTCCCAGGGCTGTGTCCTCCCCAGAGGGACCCGAAATCCCCGGTGTGCTGAGGCTGGCAGGCAGGCGTGGGGCCAGAGCCTCCTTAAGAGGCGGCGGTGTGGGGTGACGAGCCGCTTCCAATTGCAAGGCAGCAGCACATGACATAAGATGCTCCAGATCTGCCTCCTGGGCGCTAGTTTAAAAATAAAGGATATTACACGTCGGGCTCGGCGCCGGTGCGGAGCGGCTGCGGAGGGCAGGCTGCGGGCCGGGCGATGCGCGGTGAGGCTGGAGGGATGGGGGGGCTCTGAGCTCAGCATTTGGGACGGCATTTGGGGCAAAGGGAGCGGGGAATTGGAATTGTTTGGCTCGTGGTGCTCCTGGGGAGCTGTGGGTGTCACGCTGTGGGGTTTTGCAATGACTGGAGCGTGCCCTCTGTCAGAATTTCCTGTATTTCGTGGACACGCAGCAGGCTCGGGTTGTGCCTCTTTGGGGTTGCCTGGCTCACGTCAGTGGAGCTGCTTTGCTGTGACGTTGGGCTGTATTTTAATTTTTCCAACCTGTTTTTGCAGGGACAGTGCTGTGTGAGTCAGACGCGAGGATGGCACTAGCAGAACCAGTCTCTGTGGTTTATTGCAATTCTGCTCTTCAAGGGAGCTGTGAGGTGTCACGGGAAGATGTGCTGCTCAACTCTGCACCCAGGTTTGTCTAATTTAGGATTTTATTTACCCTGTTGTGATCTGTAAATATAGTTTGTATTTTACCGTGCTTACTTTGATTAATTGAAATGATTTTGGAAGAGCCCTGTCTCTGCAGGGAACAGCTCATGTGCAGTACCTACACTCATCTCTAACTCCTGCTGGTAAGAGGCTGCTTAGATTTACAGACTAAAGAGCAGATTAGGGTCTATATCTCACCACAGCATAATGGGATCTAGCTGACTAAAACCTCTTTACCTACATTTTTGGGGGCTGCATTGAATTATGTGTCATAAGGGGGAGGAAAACATGACTTGATTGACTGTGAGGGAAATAGCTGGGGCTTTCCTGCTCATATTACTGGGTCATTTGCATGCTTTGATCATAAAAGCTAGTGGAGAAATGGTGCAGAACTATTGCAACTGAGGATTAATTTGTGCTGAAAAATGTTCTCAATAATGAGGAGGAAGCACAGAGATGGGAACATCTCATAATCCCCTTGGGGGAAATAAAGAAATTATTTACTCAGCCCTGGTTGCTGGTTTGCAGATTAGTTCAGAGAAGCAATTCTACATTAGGACAGGACATGGGATCAGCCATGTCAAATCTTCCCTGGGCCTTAAACCTCCTTATATGCCCAAAGCAGTCCTAGTTGACTGTTCCTTAGAAATTCAGAATAAATGTAGATTAGAAGGAAGAGATTTCCCCCTTACCTTGAAATTCACACAGTGCCTGTGCTGGTTTGTCTCATCTCTGGCCTGGCAGAAAGGAAATAAAAGGTGGGAGCCTTGCCTGGCTTAGGCTGAGGAGTTTGTGTGGGTCCAGGGGAGCTCTCACCTGGGTGCAGTGTGACTGTGATGGGCAGGGGCAGGGCTCCTTTCTGCCCCACAGCTGCCCTGCAGTGCTGGGGTTATTGTGATGTCAGGGCCCTTGTGGAAGAGCCTGGGGCTGGTGCTGCAGGTGTTGTGGTGGGGAAGGGGAAACGCCAGCCTGGAGGAACAACACCTGCGTGATGGGCTGAGGCAAAGGGCAGGGCAGGTGGGAATGTAACCTTAAATCAGCTAAAACTCAGACCTCAATGTGCCCTGCCCATGGTCCTGGCAGGGAATTGCCCAGGGCAGGGAACAAAGCCTGCTTGGAGGGTGGGATGCCCAAATCTCACCAGGTCTGGCTACCAGCTCCTGCTCTCAAGTGGGACACGAGACCTGATTATTCCTTTCCCTCCTCATCAGGGCTGTGAGGCAATCCAGCTTGGAAAGGAGTAAGAGCAGTTTTGCAAGCAGGCAAGTGGTGCTTCACCAGCTCCTGCAGGGCTGAAAGTGAAAGGACAGCTCAGCTGGGAGGAGCATGGCTGAAGCACATGGGATGAGCCTGTTTCTGTTTCTTCCCAAGCATCTGGTGGGAGCGCTGGCTTTAATAGGAATACCTAAGAACAAGATTTCCTGTTAAATCAATTTCCTGCTCTTTTGCAGGAAATCTCTGTGGGTTTCCCCATGGGGTGACTCCAGAGTATCCCCAGGGCCTCCCCTGTTGCTGGACTCGCATGCAGCAGACAGGAGATGAGTTCCAGATCCAAGTGTCCCTTCCTGCCCCCCTTCTTCTCCTCCTCCCAGCTGCAGACCCTTTGTTTCAGGCACCTGGAGCAGCCTTTAGGAATTAAATGATGGCTGGTTTTGGGATGATGTTTATTCATTCTTCTGCAGCTTGTCTGCAATGAAAGCTGCAATTAGGACAACACTCACGTGTGCAAAATCAGCACAGGCAGAGTTTGCACACTTGGAGGGGCCATTGCTGGGGCCATGCAGGGTAGAGAATTAATAAAGTCAGCTGCAGAACATCAGGAATCACTTTGACATCCAAGGACTGAGTGACATTAAGGGATGGGGCAAACCTACCTGTGGCAGGCAGTTCTCAGTGTTCTCATCCAGGGACAATTCCTTCTGCCTTGCAGAACTGCTGAGCCACACAACAGCGAGCCAGGGGAAGAGTCCAAGATGGAGAGACATCAGGTGAACTCACTCGGTCCCAAAGGTGAGTGGATGGAAGTTTGGGGACTGTGGGGTGCCTGAAATTATTATTGCAATGAGAGAGGGATTTGTCAAACCATGACGATGGAAGAAGCAGCTCAGGTTGCAGGATGGGCTGTGTAGAAGTGTCTGGAACTCAAGACTTTAAAGCACAGCTGTGCTTCAAGGATTAAACAGGCAGTGTCAGTGCCTGGTGCTCATCTACCAGGTACCACTGTCCTGCTTTCAGTCCTCCTTAAAAGAAAAAAAGTTAAAAACAGCAGAGTATAAGATGAAAGAAACTTTCACCTTACCAGTACAAGAGCCTTGGGGGAGCAGAGCAGGTTAGAGGGGGTGTAAGTGGGAAAAGTTTAACAAACTTTGAAAATGCTGGGGAGGCTTCTAGTCTAAAATATTGGGGGTCATATGGCAGAATTGCCACACAGAAAGGGTCAAAAGAGGGGTGTGGGTGGGGGTGTAACAGCATTTTCTTTCATATGCTTGTATTTCTATTGCTGTTATGGCAGCAGGAAATTTCCAAATCTAAGATATTGAACACTTTTCTTTCAAAGCAGCCTCCTCCCCACCTGGCTCCAGTGTGTGGACAACACGTCGTGATGGAGAGGTCAGGCTGAGGATGGAAGAACAGGGCTTTGGCAGCGAGGCCCCAAAGACTGTGCACCAGCTCTTGCAGGAAAGTGTGAACAAATACAGTGACTTTTATGCACTTGCATCCAAAAAAGATGGCCGGTGGATAAAGCTGACGTATAAGATGTACTATGATGAGTGCTGGAAAGCAGCCAAAAGCTTTCTGAAGGTAAGGGTTTGTTCAATCCTCTTTGTGCATGTTCACAGAATCCTAAAACCAGCATGGTTTGGGTTGGAAGGGACTTTACAGCCCACCCAGTGCCACCCCTGCCATGGGCAAGGACACCTTCCACTATCCCAGGGTGTTCCAAACCCCATCCAGCCTGGCCTTGGACACTGTCAGGGATACTGGAGCAGCCACAGCTGCTCTGGGCACCCTGTGCCAGGATCTACTCACCCTCACAGCCAAGATTTTCTTCCCAATACCTGATGTAAATCTCTCCTTTTAATTTAAAACTGTTTTCCCTTTTCTTACCACTGTGTAAACAATCAAGTTTAATATTCACTCATTTCAGTGCTGGAATGGCTGCAGTCAAGTCTATCTTAAACCTGCAGATTCCCTGAGTGCAGATGAATCTTACAGTGCCAGGGAAGCACCTGAACATGCTATGGACTCCTTGGTATTTAATCTTTTTGACAGTTGCTCCCACATTTAACCAAGAAAAAAAAGCATTTAAGGAAACATTTAAAGTGAGGTGTTTGAGGTGTATGGAAAACCTGGACACTGCCTCTCCAGAGGCATGGAAAGGTTCATCTTTGTAAGAAAAGAACTTAAAGGGATGCTCACAAACCAGACTTCAGTGTCCCACGTGGCCCAGCCTTTTGCTTGTGCTGCTGGGATTCGAAGACTTGGAGACAGAAACCAACACTACCTGTTTTTACCACTGGGATCAAGTCTTATCTCTTCAAGTTAAGGCTAGCCTGGTTTTACTCCTGTGGTGGGATCTTCCACTCTGACACAAAACCAGACTCTGGCTGAGGGAGTTAAAGAAGAGCTGGCATTTGATAGCCAAGTGTGACTGCCACTGGAGCTCATTACTCTGACCATTATTGATATTGGACATTCCCAACTTGTACCAAATGTCCCAGGAGGTGTTGTCTGACTTCACCTCCTCATTCCCAGCCCAAGGGGAACTGGTGACTCCCTGGACTGCAGGTTTATATTCCTGTTAGTGAATTCCAGTGAGCCAGTCTTTCCAAGGGCAGACCCCAGCAAATCCCTATTTTCCTGCCCTTAACAGTGGGACAGTGATGTAAAACTTTCACTGGTCCCACCTTGACTCCTGGGGAGTGGGAACTACCCTGTGTAAGAACATGAGCTCCCCCCTCAGTGCTGTGCTCAGAGCAGAGGTCTGCAGGTGAACCCTGAGCTTTGGCCAGGCTGCTGTAACCCCATCTCTTGTTTACAGCTGGGGCTGGAGCGTTTCCATGGAGTGGGCATCCTGGGATTTAATTCTGCAGAGTGGTTCATTGCTGACATTGGAGCTATCCTTGCAGGGTAAGACTCTTGTTTCTTGCCATGAATTTTGCTTTGGCAGGCAGAGAGTGACTGCAGTATTCACATGAAAAGCAGGTTTTGATTAAAACTCCAGGAAAACAAACAAACAAAAAACCCCCAAGCCCCATTGCTTATATTTGGGTTTAATGAGGGTAGATAGAAGCTGAACTGTTTCATAGTGAATTAATGAGATAAAAAATTAAATTCTTTTTTTTAGTCAGCTGCTTCTCTCAGAATAAGATGACTAGAGGTTAATCCAAAATCAGTCTTACATACACAGTGATTAAAATATGATGGGAAATGCCAGAGAATCCCATAGCTGGATTGTGATATCTGCCTTCCACATGAGAGATATTTTGGTCCCTTGCACCACTCTTGACATTTCCCATGCCCTAGAACAGAATCTTTCCTCTTGGAATTGAGCCCTCCCCTATTTGTTGTCATTTTATGGGATATTCTTCTTAAAGTTTTTTCTCTGAAATGGTCTGGGTTTTGACAGCAACTCTGCTTGTCCTCTAACTCTGTGTTTTGCTTTTCTGTTTTGTTTTTTCCCTTTTCCAGGGGATTTGCTGTTGGGATCTACACTACAAACTCTCCTGAGGCCTGTCATTATGTAGCAGAGAACAGCAGTGCCAACGTTATAGTGGTGGAAAACCATAAACAGCTGCAGAAAATCTTAGAAGTAATTAGGTTTTTTAAATGGCTGGGGGGTACAGTAACCTGCTGACAGAAGTGGGAGGGCAGTCTCAGAGGAGTGCTGGGTCTCAGAGCAGAGGTGAACTCTTTGGTGTGCTCCCTGCTCCAGCCAGGTGAGCTGGCACTGTGTCTCACAAGAGGTTAAGTGGAGCTTTCACTTCTTAAAAGCCTTGGACTTAAAATAGAAGAAGTCAAAATGAACATCTGAGCATCCTCTAGGTTGTCTGGCAAGATCCCAGCTCGAATTATGACTGTTTCTAGTGAGGCAAACCCATTCTTTCAGGAGCACAGATGGGATTCTCCTGGCTTTACAGAAAGTGGCAAACATGAGGAGTACGCTAAGTGGGGTTACAGAGGGCTGAAAGGGACAAGCAGCATTTGCTCTTTCTCACAAATCTCCCTTCTTAACACAGATTGAAGACAGACTACCTCATCTGAAGGGCATTGTCCAGTATGGGGAGGAGATCAAAGAAAAGAGACCAAATCTGTACTCGGTAAGTCCTGGGCTTCTACATGGCTTCCAAGTCCTGGTTGTGTTCAGCTGATGTCTGCAAATACCTGTCACCACTTAAACATCTGGTGGGTGACATTCCTGTCTGTGGCAGGGCCTTGGAATGAGATGGTCTTTAAGGTCCCTTCCAACCCAAACCAGGCTGGGGTTCTGTGAGCTTGTGTTGGCTGTGCTGGGCAGGAGGTGTCTGCTGTTCTACAAGCTGGATAATCTGTGTTGTAATGGGCCTGTGAACATACTGACCTTTGCCAGGCACCTCGGGCCCCACAGTTACTCCAGGGAGTTGCTACAGAGCTGAAAAGCTGCTGGGGGTGGGTCTGTCTCCTTTCTGCTTCTCCCTGTGCCAGCCAGAAAACCCTGTGGGGTGACAGGGTGGGTTTACAGCCTCTTCCAGAGGTCTGGACACGGAGAACAGCCTCCTTCTCTTGGTGTGTAGCAAAGAGTTTCATTTTTCCTGTGGGTGATACCTTAGAAAGGCACTGAGCTCTTCTGATCTCTGCAGTGGAGGGAGTTCCTGGAGCTGGGCAGGGACGTGCCGGACTCGCAGCTCCACGAGATCATCGCATCCCAAAAACCCAACCAGTGCTGCACCCTCATCTACACCTCAGGCACCACGGGGAAGCCCAAGGGTGCCATGCTCAGCCACGACAACGTGAGTGCCCAGTGCCACCCAGTGTGACCCTGGCGTGCTGAGGGAGAACATCCTGAGCTGGGAGGGACCCTCAGGGATCATCAGTCCAGCCCCTGTTCCTGCACACACACCCCAACAATCCCCCCTGAGCATCCCTGGGAGCGGTGTCCAAAGGCTCCTGGAGCTCTGGCAGCCTCGGGGCTGGGACCATTCCCTGGGGAGCCTGGGCAGTGCCCAGCAGCCTCGGGGGGAAGAACCTTTCCCTGAGCTCCATCCCAAGCCCTGACACAGCTCCAGCCATTCCTGGGGTGCTGTCCCTGTGCCAGAGCAGAGCTCAGCCCCTGCCCCTCTGCCTCCCCTCAGGAGGAGCTGCAGCCCCCGAGGAGCCTCCCCTCAGTCTCCTCTGCCCCAGCTGAACGAGCCAAGTGCTGCTGTTGAGACCCCAGGATGCTGTAGCTGTGTTGTGCCTGTGTTCTGTGCTGTCCCTGCTCTGAAGCCCCTGTGGGTTCCTGTTGCAGCTGACGTGGACGGCGGCGGTGGCCGGACGTTTCATCGCTCTGAGCGATGCCCACGAGAGGCAGGAGCAGGTGGTCAGTTACCTGCCCCTCAGCCACATCGCTGCACAAATGTGTGATATCTGGGCAGCCATGACCTTTGGAGTGCAAGTTTACTTTGCCCAACCAGATGCATTGAAGGTAAAAAAATAAGATAATGAACTTATACCCATACACCTGCTTGAGCTGGGGTGGGTGCTTGAACCAAGGCTGGGGTATCTCGTGGTTCTGTCAGCTTTCCTAACTGGGTTTGCCTTGCTCACTGACCAACTGCCCCTCTTGGTTTGGCTGGAGCCTGACCTTCACCTTTTGACTCAGTCACAGACTGGGAGAAGCTGATCCAGCACTTCACAACTGGGAGCTGCTGAGTTCTTACCTGACACCTGGTGCCACATCAAGAACTGGTTGAGCAACAGCCTTGTGTTTGCTCTGCCCACATTGCGCCATGGCCCCAGCTATGAGTCCTGAGTAAAGGATTCTTGTGTCAGCACTGACACTGAAAGTATTGACCCTTGCTCCCTTCCCAATTCCCACTGGAATGCCTCAGGGGTTCCCTTCTCTTGGTGGCGCTGCAAAAAACAAACAATTCCTCAAAACTGTTGGCAGACTCCCAAGTTTTGCTAGTGACCAATATTGACCTGAAGTCTGCAGTGAATCACTTCTAAAAACTGCATTAAATCCTGCTGCTCTCAGGGCAGCTTGGTGGAGACCCTGCGGGAAGTGAGGCCAACTGCTTTTTTGGGAGTTCCTCGTGTCTGGGAAAAAATGGAAGAGAAAATGAAATCTGTGGGCATGAAAGCCTCAGCGCTCCGAAGGAGAGTGGCATCGTGGGCCAAGGAAGTGGGGCTGCAGACCAACCTGAAGAGGATGAATGGGTAATTATGAGCTACATTTCAGGGATGCTGATGAGTTTTAGGAGAACTTTACTGTCAGATCAGGGATTTTATTCCATCCGGGATTATATCCCATGCGCCAGGCCAGTGGCACTTGGACTCGAGGGGGTGCAGCAAGGGCTGGAGGGGGGAAATATTCCATTTTTTTTATTGAATGAACTGAAGTGGATGAAGATAAAAGGAGGAAGGGGAAGGAGTTGTAAGGTGTGCCTGTTTTCCTGGTGCAGGTGCTCCGAGGTGCCGGTGAATTTCCGCCTGGCCAGGCAGTTGGTGTACAGGAAGGTGCGCAAGGCCATCGGGCTGGACCGCTGCACCAAGTGCTACACAGGGGCTGCTCCCATCACCAGAGAGACCTTGGAATTCTTTCTGAGCCTGAACATTCCTGTGCTGGAGCTCTATGGGATGAGTGAGAGCTCTGGGCCTCACACCATCTCTCTACCTCACGCCTTCAAGCTCGGCAGGTGAGCATTGGGAGGAGAGGGAGGGGTGGGTTCTGCCTCTGGCACATCAGCTCTGCTGGTGCAGCTCATCCCCAGGGCCTTGCTGCCACTGAAAGCTCACTGGGGAGCCACGTCACAGGGGAAGAGAACTGCTAAGGGCAGCAGCAGGAATATGGGAATTTCCCTTGGCTGGGTTCTGTGGGAGCTGGGGAAGAAGTGAGGGGCTGGTGGGATGAAAAAAGAATTGTGAACTCCAACCTACCCTTCACTTTAATGGCAGATGACTGAAGGGTGCAGGGTGTCTTTGAGTGGCTTGTTCAGTCTGCACAGTGAAAGTTTGCTGCCAAGGACATAAATCTGCTCATTCAAAGTTCAGGTGTTGCGAACAATGAGTGCAAACCAGCAGGTGTGTGAGCACTGTTCTCTGCAAGAACAACTCTTTCTGCAGCTGCCCTTACACGAGCAGATGCCTTTGAAGCTCTTTGCTGGAGCTGTTGTGCCAAAAAGCTTCTGGGCTTTGTTCAAACCCTTCAGCTTGAGAGGTGCTGCTGAAACCTCTGCTTGAATCCAGTTTAAAATAAATCCATGCCTGCTCTGTGCTCTGTTTCAGCTGTGGGAAGGAGCTGATGGGCTGCCACACCCTGATCCATAAACCAGACAAGGATGGCATTGGGGAGATCTGCTTCTCAGGAAGGCACATCTTCATGGGCTACCTGAACATGGAGGACAAAACCAAAGAAGCCATCGATGAGGATGGCTGGCTGCACTCAGGGGACCTGGGCAAGCATGACAAAGATGGATTCCTCTTCATCACAGGCAGAATTAAAGGTAACACATCCCCTGACTTTATTTTGAAGTTGTGCAGCACTATGGAATCAGAGTTGTTAATGTTGGGAAAGACCTCATGGAGCCCAACTAATAACCTATGTCCCCAGTTTCCATATCTTTTAAATCCCTCCAGGGGTGGTGACTCCACCACCGCCCCGGGCAGCCTGTTCCAAATGCTGAACAGTGAAGAAATTTTTCCCAATATCTAACTCAAACCTCCTCTGGTACAGGGGAGGCTTTGCTGGTTGTGTGGTTGTGACTTGCACAGAGAAATATTTAAATCCTTCTCCTCCTGTAGTCTGCACATGAATGTGGCTGCAGGGTGCCCTCCCCTGTGGTGGGAGGAGAATGGCAGCCTCTGGAGCCAGGGTGTGTTTGCAGAGTGAGGGACAAGCTCTCTGATTTCAGCACCAGTGCTGTTAATGCTTCATGGGCTTGTTTTGCCAGCAGCTCTCTCAGTTTCAGGAGCTTTGCTGGGTGACCCCTAAGGAAAACAGCAGCTTAACACTGTTGTGCAAGTGCCTTATAGCAGTGTGGCTCTTGGGACAGCAGTTTGAGCAACTCCAGACAAAGCTAATGTCACTCAAGCCTTCAGCCCTCAAAAGGAGAGAGGCTCTCATATGAGAGCTGCTCTAAGGAACAGGAGATTGAGAAGGTCCATGTCCCCAAGTGCCACATCCTCACCTTTTTGAACATTCTTGGGGATGGTCACCCTGTGACTTTCCCAGTCCTGGTGTGCTGCCTTGAACAGCTCTGCTGACACAGACTCTGATCCAGCAGACACGAAGGAGCAGTTGAGTTGTTTCAGATTGTGGGAAGGGGAGAAGCTCCAAGCATTAATCAGGATTTGATTGTTTTCCAGAGCTCATCATCACTGCAGGAGGTGAGAATATTCCTCCTGTTCCAATCGAGGATGCTGTCAAGAATGCTGTTCCCATCATCAGCAACGCCATGTTGGTTGGAGACAAAGCCAAATTCCTTTCTATGCTCCTGACACTAAAGGTAACAGAAAACAGGATGGGGATCCACCACCTGTGATGCTGAATCTGATCCAGGAAGGAAGAGTTTCACATTTTAGTGTCTTGTGGAGGCAAGAGCCCAGAGCACAATTGGCTGTAGCTGAGCTGCAAAGAGCAGCTGAAAGCACAGAGCTGTCACTTGCTCAGACCATCAGGCCCTGCTGTTGTTCAGGGCAGCTTTTTCTGTGCCACAGAGGGCAGGAAGGAACAGAAGGAAAAGACTCAAAAGTGAGGCTGGAATAGGAAACCCTTCAGCTCTTCTCACCTGTTTGTCTCTCCCAGAGCAGTCTGGGAGGTGAAAGGCTGTCAGGGTCTTCTTTGTCAGACTCTGGCTTTGAACTCCACCAAGACACGTCTGTGGTGGCCTGTGCTGACTGTCAGAGTGGGAATTGCTCCTTAGTGAGACTGAGGCCACCAACCTTGGCCTGGGGCAGGAGACACGAGGTGGCCCTGGAGGTGGCCCTGCTGCACTTGTCATGGTTGAGTGCTGTGTGTGACTTCCAAGACAGCTGCTGCACAGTGTAGGGAAGTAGACTGTGCTCCAGAGAAGGTCTGAAGGAAAAAAGTGATTAACTTTGGAGTTAATTGGGCAGAAATTGGGAGGAATTGGGCAGAAATTGGGAGGAATTGGGCAGATCAGCCCTGTACCCTGCTGGCTCCTGAGCAGGCAGAGGTCTGAGGGGGTTTGTCTGTGTTTTGTCCCAAGTTTCCATTGGCAGCCAAGGGTTGGGTGAGCTGAGGGACCAGTGGGGTTGGAGTGGGGCAGGGAAGGGACCCAGGATCCATCCCAGGGCAGCAGCCAGTGCTGGAGGCTCCTTGGTGCAGAGGGCCCCAGGTGCTCAGCAGTGCTCAGTTACCTGTTGTGGTGTGGCCTGCAGTGCGTTGTGGATGCAGAAACGGGCGAGCCCAGAGATGACCTCAGTCCAGAAGCTCTGGAATTCTGTCAGAAGCTGGGCAGCAAAGCCACCAAGGTCTCAGAAGTCCTCAGCAGCAAAGACAAGGCTGTGTACGCTGCCATCCAGAAAGGGATCTCTGCTGTCAATGAGGGAGCCGTGTCCAATGCCCAGCGGATCCAGAAGTGGGTCCTGCTGGAGAAGGACTTCTCTGTCTTTGGTGGAGAGCTTGGTGAGTGATGGTGTTTCCCCATGCTGCTTCCCTGGCTATTAAACATCAACACAACCCTGACCCCCAATGCACAGAGCTGCCCCCAGCCTTTCCTCACTGTGGCTTTTCCCTGTGGCAGTTTTGGGTGGGATGAACTGGGGTGAATTCCCACTTCTGCCCAGCAGCACGGGGTGGAGCAGCACTTACCCTTGTGCTCTGATGTCTCTTGCAGAGTTATGGAACATCCTGAGCTGGAAGGGACCCTCAGGGATCATTCATCCAGCCCCTGTCACTGCCCAGACACCCCCACAATCCCCCCTGAGCATCCCTGGGAGCGGTGTCCAAAGGCTCCTGGAGCTCTGGCAGCCTCGGGGCTGGGACCATTCCCTGGGGAGCCTGGGCAGTGCCCAGCACTCTCTGGGTGCTGCTGTGCTGCTTTGGCTCACAGGGGAAGGGACGGGGACTCTTAAACCCAAAGAGAAATTTAGAACCAATCACTGTTCCTGTTTCTGCCTCTCCCTTCCAGCCCTGGGGGTGCTCCTGGGGGTTCCCTCCCCATTTTAACCCTGTGCTGGCTCCCCACAGGCCCCACCATGAAACTGAGGAGGCCGGTGGTGGCTCAGAAATACCAGGACCAAATTGCTCAGTTCTACACCGACATCGCCACCCCCTCGGGGGAGCCCTCGACCCGGACATAGAGCCCTGGACTGAAACCACTGCCGAGGACACTCCCAGCTGCCCAGGAAGGATTCCCTGGATCCTGTTGAAATAAAGAGGCTCAGCCTTTAGGCGGCCCCTCGGCATCGCTTTACTGTCCATGTCCTGCCCTGCAGTGTGGTGAGCGTGATCCTGCCCATGTTCTCCTGTGTCTGTGTCCTGTGCTGAGATAGCCCAAATATCTCAACTTTGTATTTTTTATTTCCATTTTTATAAGGGTGATACAATGTTTACCTTAAATCCTTGTGACATGTTACATTCTAACCAAAGTTTTCTTTTCCTGAGATGAATGTAAAACAGGAGCTGCAAATCAGGAGCTGCCCTTTTCCTGCTGAGGGAGAAAGGCAGATTTCATTTTCTAGCAGTGTCCTCACTCTCTGCTGCACGTTTCCCTGCATGCTGATGGCATCTGTATAATTTTAAATCTTCTTCCCCACAAACTATTCCTGTCTGAGATGACAAATGCTGTGTGACTACACACAGCAGTGGAGGTGGAACCTCACATGAACTGGGTTTGTCTGTGCAATATTTTGAGTTTGTTTTACCTTTTTGAGTTATAATGAAGCCATAAATTGTATTGTTGAAGTTGTATCCATGGCTGGTATTCTGGGAAGTGATTTACTCCAGGGATTATTTATAAGGCTGTGTACAATGTGTGAAGTCTGTCTGTGTTTTACAATCCAGAACTGTTGTAGTGTCTGAAAGGGGGAGCTGCAGAATGGAGTATGGGTGGGCTGAGGCTCTGTACCTGTGCTTGGGGAGAGGAGATGGTGCTGGGAGCCCAGGCTGCTTCTCCTGAGGGTGTGTGAAGGTCCTTCCTGGTGAATTCACTGACTGCAGGACACAGAGTCCCCCACCTGCAGGGCTGGAGGGAAGCAGCTGTAGCCAGGAGCTCCTGGTGGGCTCTGCAGGGCTCATCCCAGGTGAAGGATTGCCTGGGCCATGGCTCAATTCAAACCACAAATCCTTCCCTAAGCACGGGCAGAGCAGCCCAGCTCTGCCTCCCAGAACCATTTCCCATGGAAAGGAGCCCTGGGAGGAGGTGGAGGGAGCTCAGTGCTGGTACCACAGCAGGGCTGGGCTCAGGGTAAACCCAGAACTGTCTGGGGTCTGGAAATTCCACTGCCTGGTGGAAGGGTGGGAATGCAGTGCTGGAACTGCAGCTCATCCTTTGCCAGCAGCGTGTGCTGAGCTGGCTGGAGCTGCTGTGTGCTGTTTGCAGAGCAATGTGTAATAAACTCCTCCGTTTGTCTCTTAACTTTGCTCATTCCTGGGGTGGAGCAGGGCCCGGGGCTGGGGCGGGTTTGAGCTGAGCTGTGCCAGGGCTCTGTCCTTGTGACAAGGTCTGGCAGGGGCTGGGAGCAGTGGGGACCCCTCAAATCCCCTGGGAGCTGCCCCAGGCAAAGCCCTGCTCCAAGGGCAGGGACTCCTCACCTGAGCAGACAAAGCTCGGAGCGATTCAGGGACATTGGAGCCACCCCATGCTTGAAACAATTCCCTTTCCTTGGCTTTTCCCCTCGCAGCCCCAATGGTGTCACCTGTGCCATGAGGGGAGGCTTTGGGAAAGCCACATTGCCATCCCTGGAGAAACGACACAACTGAAAAACACTTCCAAACTGTACTTTTCCATCTTACTTTATTTCACTTTTTCTAGAAAATTCCTCCATAGTTCCACAAATTTAACAAAAAGTTTAAAATTCAGGACAAACAATCCTGTAACGTATTACAAACATGAGTTTTTTTGTGTGGTTTTTTTTTTTTTTTTTTTAAATCTTGCAGTTAGTCTTGGCTCAGCTGCATTTCTTCCAGCTGAGTGAAGAACTTTCTCCCAACACAACTTTTAAAATTCTCAGGTGCTGAGGTATTTAATACCTCGGCTCTAGGCAGAAATACAATTAAAAATTCTCTAGAAGTTGAAGTACTTACATTTTTCTTTAGGAGTGCAAACTCAATCTTGTCAGTTTTTGATGGCTATACTGCGCCCCAGGAAAGCAACACCGATTTGGGTCCTTTGAGCACTAATGAACACCTGTCCCGGGTGCCCCAGGGGTGTCACAGCATCACCAGAGCACCCTGGTGAGCAGGGAGGAGCCTCCCTCGAGCAGAGCCGGCCCCAGCACATCCCCAGTGTGGAACTGGAGCCACTCCCCCTGCTCGGGGAGGGACGTTTAAACCTCTCTCACCATCAAACACGGTCCAAGATCTGACAAAAAATCTGCTTCTGGATTGTTGCATCAATTGCTTGGCTCGTTCTGATGCTCCCACCGCACCCCACGATCCCACGGGTGGCAGAGTCATTGCACTTCCATGGATTCAGCCTGACCTCAGCCAGCCTCGCTCCCTCCGTGGCCCAAAGCCGGGCTTTGCTGCCAGCCAGCCTTCCTTTCCTCTCTTTTTTAAAAACTTTTTAATAATACATGTCAGCAATCAAAGCCTCAAGGCTTAACACAGACCAGGGCCCAGGAAAACGCTCCTGCCCCTCCCAGCCCTCCGATCCGAGGGCCAAGGATGGAGGAGCCGAGTCCTGATCCCGCCTCCAACTCGATTCCAACTCAACCTCGGGAAGCCCTCGGGCTGCCCAGCACCTGTCTGTGCCAGCAGCACCACCACGAAGGACACGGAAAAGTAACAGAGTCCTGTCCATTCTCCTTGGAAAAACCATTATGGCTACAAGTCAATTTGGGATTCTTTTTTTTTTTTTTTTCTTCCTTTTTTTAACAACGCAAGCTACTACACATCCTCGAGGACCTGAAGCAATGCCCACAGCAGCACTGCCTCCTCCTTCCTAGAGTACAATAATCCATCCATGCTCTCAAGAGTGACACAAGAACAAACACTTTATCCACAAAAACCTGTACACGGCATGTTCAGAACAGCGTTCAGCCAGCCTAGAGGGAATCTACACAGGGAACTCCAAGGGGACACAAGATGAGGCCCAAATGTGACCATTCTTTGTTTGCAGAGTCATCCCTCCTGTGCTCCCTGACGCTACCACATACCCCAAAAAACATCAACTCTGTAGAACAACTAAGTACTTGCAAAAACCTTTTAGTAACAAATCAGCATGTGCACACAATGGAGAGGAACTATTGCTGGGGAACAATCCTACCTCGGGTTTTCAGGGGGATTATAAACAGTCTAAAAAAATCCATGTGTAAAATACTTCTTATAAAAACCAAACAAAATCCCTATCAATGCTCAGCAGACTTCACCAACAAAGTCACTTCCAGGACAGGACGATGCCACGGCCACAGTGCTTCCAGCCAGGCTCAGGAACAGCCTCCCGTGAGTGTTCTGGGACTGGCTGGGGGCTGTGACCACGGGGGCTGCCAGGAGCAGGGGCAGCAGGGGGGTGGCACCTCCAGTCCCCTGCGGGGCAGCTCTGGAGGCTGTGACAGTCTGGCAGTGCTGGAGCTGTGGCAGGAGGGCAGCAAGGACCTGGGGCCAGCTGAGCCTCAGCCCGGCCACCCACACTGCTCTGGGGAGGGGACAATGTCACCAACCCCAGCCCAGAAGCACAGAGCTGCCTCCCCCTGGCACAGCCCCACGGGGACATGACGGGCTCACAGGACTGCCAGCCTCCACTGAGGGTGTCCTGCTGCCACCCCCTCCTCTGGCCCCTGCCCTCCACCTTCTCTGAACTTTCTATCCAGCCCTGGCATCGTCCAGCAAGAAAGAAAAGAGCTGAGATCCCTGGCGTGACAGGGTTTGCACCTGGCATGAGCTTGAACTTCCATATATATATATATATATATATATATACACACACATATATATATATATATACACACACACACAACACATGAAAGGTGGTACAAGGACAAAATTAATGGGAATCGGGTCAACATGACCCAACTCAAACAAGCTTATCATCATATTGCCACTTCAGTTGATTAGTTGCAACATTTCCATGATAAAGAAAGGGGGAACCCAAAACAAGGGACAGCAAACCTGGCTCGGTGCAACCCTCCCTGAGCAGAGGGGCTCCCCAGCACCGCTGCCCCCACGCCGCCTGTGCCCCACAGACATTTGGCAAAAGCTTCCCAAACCCCTCAGGAAAACGAGCAATTCCTGGGAAAATACTGAATTTGGGGATCAGGAGTGGAACACAGCTTTGAGGAAGGCGCTGGGATATCCCCAGGCCCACGTGGACAACACTTGGAGGTCAATACTAGTTTAACTAGAAATCTAGGGAAGGGGCTGCATTAGTGTTTTTGTTTCCTGCCTTTTCCTGCACAGGCAGTGGGGTGGGAGAGGGAGGAGGGAACAAACCCAGCTCCACTTTGTGTTTCACATCAGTGTCTCCCAGGCATGTCCAAAGATTTAAGTTCTCCCTTGTTTTGGTTTTCCCAAAGTACAGCCACTACTATAGGGGCCACTGTAAGGAGATTCCTCTTTGAGAACACAGAACAAAACCAATCACATGTTTTGGCAAAGTTATCAAACACTGACAAATGGAAAGACGACGGGTGAGCCCCTTCTGGAGCATGGGATGCCTGGAGGTTGCTGTCCAGCTTCCTTACACTACAAATTGTCCACAAGAGGCATTGAACAAACGAGTCAAATCTTATTAAGCGCCTTCCCCTGCCAGAGCCATAAAAAAAACAACAGAAAAACACACCCTTAAGATCATAAGACCCAACTAGGCCCTTCTTATACATACAGTACATACATATATATAATATATATATATAAAATATACAGCTTACAGTTTTGGAGTCCTATTACAGTTAAAGCAGACTGAAAGGAGTGGGACTTTGTTTAGGAGCTCAGATTAACAAACAAGACATCTCCAAACCCCATCAGGAGACAGCAGGTTCCAGAAGCCTCCTCACCAAGCACAGAGTGTCCCTGCAGGGAGCCAGGTCACCTAACTGGTGGGTGATCCCAGCTGGAATGCAGCTGGAATGCAGCCCCTCTCCTCTGCAGCAGACCAGCAGGAGCCCAGGGAGCCTCCTGTGTCCCCAGTGTCCCGGCCAGCTCTGTCAAAGCCGATGTCACCCACACGGCGCAGGGCAGAGCGGGAGGGCTCTGGCTCCGGAGCTCTCCACAGGCTGGTCCCGAGCTCTGGGGGAAGGGAACAGCATCCACGCTTCTTCAGAGCTCAGAGATGCCTGGAAAACGTGCTCTTGAAACACAGTTGCTCGAAGGGAAACCGAAAAGGTCGCGCTGTGCAGCCTAAGTGCAGCAGGCCTGCTCTGCTCGGGGCCTGGCCCACGCAGCCCGGGGGGCACAGACTCAGCAAGGCGGGCGCTGTTTGAAGCCTACAAGAAAAGTGCAGCTGGCTGAGCATTCCTAGAGCATGGCTGTTCTCTAAGGCAGTGCTTCTTCGGGTGAGGCAGGAGGATAAGAAGGCCTAGTTCCGTGGGGTGGTTTCCTGGTACCAAAGGAGGGGATCTCTGGTTGAAGAGCAGAGCCAGCTTCCCAGGCCCAGCGTCATGTGGCCACGGCCTCCAGGTAGCTCTGCAGCTTGCGGACGGTCGTCTCATCCAGGGAGAAGAGGTCAAAGTCAAAGGTTGTGTTGGTGACGTTGAAATGCCCGGTTTCCTCAATGAGATTCACGATCTGCAGACAGGGGGATGGATGGATGGAAGTACAGCACGGAGGGCAGTGGGTACACAGACCCCATCCAGGCTTTCCCACCCCTTGGAGGGACTCACAACAGCAAGGGAATCCTCTTCCCAGAAAAGCAAACCAGCTCCCCCTGCCTGCCTGCCTAGCTCAGTCTGGGCGGTGATGTGGGCATGTTTCCTTTTAATCATAAAATCCCAGAATATCCTGAGCTGGGAGGGACCCTCAGGGATCATCAGTCCAGCCCCTGTTCCTGCACACACATCCCAACAATCCCCCCTGAGCATCCCTGGGAGCGGTGTCCAAAGGCTCCTGGAGCTCTGGCAGCCTCGGGGCTGGGACCATTCCCTGGGGAGCCTGGGCAGTGCCCAGCACCCTCGGGGGGAAGAACCTTTCCCTGAGCTCCATCCCAAGCCCTGACACAGCTCCAGCCATTCCTGGGCTGCTGTCCCTGTGCCAGAGCAGAGCTCAGCCCCTGCCCCTCTGCCTCCCCTCAGGAGGAAGCTGTCAGTCAGACCAAGCTGTCAGTCAGACCAAGCTGTCAGTCAGACCAGGAGATCCCAACTTTGGGATTGCTACCAGGATGGCAGAGGGAAGGCACCCACACCACACTCCTGTACCATTTGCAACAAAAACATCACATGAACAGCTGATTTGATTTGTTTTTTCTCTGTGTTTTTGCATTCAAAGCAAAGCAGAACCTCTCTGGAAGGGCCTGGCTGAGCCCCTGGACACCCAAACCCCAGGGACAGCAGGGACAAGGTCTGTACCTGCTGGAGCACGTTGCGCTCCCGTAGTGCCATGAGCCGCCTGTGGAGCTCCACCAGCTCATCTGTGTAGGCCTGGAACACAAACAGGGACACGTCTGGATGCTGCCAAAGGACTTTCCCAGTGAGGATCAGAAGAACTTGAGGCCCTTTCAGACATTCCTGATTTTTCCCTACTTTTTTACTGCCTCTTCCTCCTTCTCAAGTACTGGGGGACTGAGGAATTCCCTTAAATGCAAGTGCTCTGAAGGCAATTTCTTTTTTATTTAATGACACCCACACCTGGAACCAGCTCCAAGAACTGGGTAGAATGTTTAAGGACCTCAGTGAGGTGAAGTTCACCTTGCTGACCCTTAGGGTGAGCTCCTCATCAGTGGGTTCTCCTAATTAACTCCAAATTACCTGAAAACATCATGTGCATCAGTGACCAAAACCCCAGCAATCTGCTGAGCAATGATCTGCATTTAGGTAAGGAAAAATTCTTGGAGTGCATTGTATTCCCAGGTAGATTTACCTAATCCACAACAGGAAATGAAGGATTGTTCACAGGCTCAACATGTTCATTGTTCCTAGGTAAGAATGGTTTGGTGGCTTGGTTCTTAGTTCATTTTAGGGGGTTTTAGGTCTGTATTGGCAAAACTGATTCAGAGAATCAGTGAATCACAGAATGGACCCTGCTCTGCCCTCCTTGGCAGCAAGGAAGGAAGGAATTTCATTGAACAAAGGTTTGCAAACCTGCAAAGCAGAGGATCAAATAATTTTTAATTTATAAGATCAAAGCCAGATGGAACTGCCTTTTAATGAAGAGTCCCAGCACTGCAGCAGTGACCAGGCCATTGGTTCAGACAAAGGGCAAACAAATACAACAATTTCAACATTTTGCCTATGAACACCACCTGGGGCTCTAGCTATTTAATGTACACAATTTCTGCAGTGTCACTCTCCAAAGTCTGTCCTTTCAGCATGTGGTTTGTGTTAAACTCTAGTTTTCACCCTGCTGAGACAGAACAATGAACAGGCTGGGCTGATTCAGGTGGTTTTGTGCACAGTGAGGCCCAACTGTTCTGTGACGCTCAGCTCCTCAATCACAGAATCCTGGAATGGTTTGGGCTGGGAGGGACCCTAAAACCCCTCCAGTGCCACCCCTGCCATGGCAGGGACACCTCCCACTGTGCCAGGCTGCTCCAAGCCTCATCCAGCCTGGCCTTGGGCACTTTCAGGGATCCAGGGGCAGCCACAGCTGCTCTGGGCACCTTGCACTTCCACAGGGAACAATTCCTTCCCAACATCCCATCTATCCCTGCCCTCTGGCAGTGGGGAGCCATTCCCTGTGTCCTGGCACTCCAGCCCTTAGGAAAGATCCCTCTCCATAGGACACACCTTGTCATACGTTCCCTTCTTCAGGATCTTCTCTGGCTTGTTACAAGACTCTGGGCTTTTCCTTCCAGATGCCTGAAGGGAAAAGAAACCAACAACAGGAGCAAAATTAGCTCAGGAATCCAGGGGGAGTCACAGCAGAGCACTGCAAAGGGAGGAATCACCTGTCTGCTGAGGACAGGAATAGGGAAAATTTGGTGCAAGTGAGAATTTCCAAGGCAGGGAGCAGGGGATGTGGGAAGCAGAGCTGTGGGAAGGTGGGATTTTATACCTTGTTGTTTGCTGGGGGCAGCTTCTGCCCAGGAGGTGGCTCCCGGCTGGGCGGGCACGAGTCAGCGCTGTTGTCACTGTCACTGTCACTGAGGCTCAGTCTGAAAAACCACCAGCAGAGAATGAGCATCACCACCAGCAGCAAACTCATCAGCTGCCAGCTGATGAGTGACACACAGAGCTGAGTGAAATTCTCTTCTTTATCACTGACTACTGCATTGGCTGAGAGAATGGGTCACTGGAGATTCCAAGAATCCCTTTTTTCCCAGCTGATGTCACTTTGCATTCCCAGCACAGGGAGCTTTAGGTGACACGTTACAGGTGGGAGTTCAACTTTGGCACACTCAAATCCCCTGGAACAACTAAGCACCACTTCATTCACAAACAGCAGTTGTTCAGGAATTCCTCCCAATGTTATGAAGTACCTGCATGAGAGGCTCACTGACACCTCCACAGAGAAAAAATGCATTTAGTGTTGCTGCTGGTGTAACCTCTAAGATTTCCTATTTATTCTCATTCTCCTTTGGCCATATGACCATAGGTATCCTACCTATGGTGGACAAAATTGGTTATCCCCTAAAATCCACAAAAACGCCCTTCAAAGTCTCCCCATTCTTGTTTTGTTGATGATGACAAGTGTAATAATGGATATTTGGGTTTTTTTTCATTTTAGTAACCACCACCAGCATTTCCAATGTGCAGCTGCTCTCTGGGCCAAGCACTTGGGTTCAAGTATTCACTGAGACTCCAGGTTTGGGCTGTAACAGCATTTCCTGAGGGAAGAAGGACAAAGTTCAACTCTTTCCAGGGCCTGGAGCAGGAAACAGCTGTCACTGAGTGCAGAGGAATGGAGCAGCCAACACAGGGTGGGCAGAGAGTGACTCCTGAGCCCTGTCAGTCCCAGACAGGCAGAGCAGCACACTCTGCCTGTCCCCCACACATCCCTAATCTCTGCAGATCAAAGGTGTCACACTCCAGCAGCTCTGCAGAGATCTGAGGGTCACAATTAGGTGACTGAAGGGGCTCAGTCACTGACACCTGCCAGCTCAGCTCAGCACCTCCCAGTGCCTTCCCCTCTTTGTGCTCTTCAGCCAACCCTGTTGTCACCAGCTCTGTGTCCCCACCCTGTCCTGAGTGACCCCACACATCTGCCCTTCCTCCCCTCCCACACAGAGCCCTGGCCCTTTGATCCCTCCCTCCAAATGGAGAACACCCTAAATGCAGAGAGCCACCCAAAGCCCTCTGTTCTGGATTTGTTACCACCTGGAATCCCGGCTGACGGGGTTTGCTTTGACTGCTGCCTCCTCTCCTGAGGAGCTGTCGTCATCATCCGACTCCTCCGACTGCAGATCCTCCACCATGGAGCGCAGGGGGCCTGGGGCAGGCAGGAGGAGGGGATTCAGCACCAGGACACATCCAGCACAGCTCCCCCCAGCCCCAGCAGCTGAACTGAGACACATCCTGACTCCCAGTGAGGTGACTGGGAAAGGACACCCCGTCCCAGGCTGGGAGTAAAGCAGAGCTGACAAACTTTACAACTCCCTCCCTTCCCAAATGAGAACAAAAGGACACATTTTTCATGCGTGTGGGGCTGATTTAAATGTCACTGGGGACAGGAGCAGCACAGCATTTGCTGCAATTGGAACATTTTTACTGCTGCCAGTTTCCCTCTCTGGGTTATCAGTGGAGGGATCTGAGAAAGGAGCTGTTACACACTGGCAAAGTGATGAATGGCACATTTATAATTTTTAATAAAACATAGATGAGATTGGAGGAGAACTGTTCTGGTGATTCTACAGATCAGACAGCAGCAACACATTTATAAACTGAGACAGAAACCAAAGCCAAAAGGGAAAGAACCAAATCCAGAGGGATTCCCTACTCATAAATTAGCTGCCAAGAGAAGAAAAATACTTGTTCATGATGTTATAACATTATTGCCTTTTCTTGCTGAAGCATCACTGCTCCAACACATGGCTGCATGCAAGAAACTGTATTATTATAGTGCTGGAAAAGCAGATCTAATTCTCTTGAGCCTTTTAAGGTTACACAAGGAAGGTTTTAACAAACTATTTCTTGCAACACACCTTGACTGTGGTTCTGAGATGGCTCGAAATCAGAGTCAGAGCTGGAGTCGGAGCTGGAGCTGGAGTTGGAAGGGCTGGACTGGACAGACTTAACCCCCCATAAAAGGGAAACAAAAGAAAAGGAATCTTAATCTTTCTAATCCAGAAAAACATAGCACAAAGCACTGTGAGGCAGGAGCATCTGAGTACTCTGCAGCATCACTCATCCCTGAATACAGTTCTTGGGGTTAAAGAAAAAAACCCAAATGTGAGGTGAATAAAAATAACATTTACGGAAGTCTGGCAGGATATAGCTCAGTGCTCCTGAGAGCAACACCAAGGACTCCCATCAGACCCCTTCACATCACACCACAAGGTTCAAACCTCCCAAATGAGGATATGGAGCATCCAACAAACATTTAAATGAAATCCCTTACTCTGAAGTGCATCAGATGACCAGCAAAGAACCCAAAATTACCCAAGCCCGCTTAAAAAGTGTATTTATTGTACCCACCAAGGTTCCCTTGAACCTCAGACTGATCACTGACCATGGAATCAGAGTTATGGAGTGGTTTGGGTTGGAAAAGATCTTAAAGATGTTTTAACCCAAAGCAGGATTGTCCCAGGCTGCTCCCAGCCCCAGTGTCCAACCTGGCCTTGGGCACTGCCAGGGATCCAGGGGCAGCCACAGCTGCTCTGGGCACCCTGTGCCAGGGCCTGCCCACCCTCACAGCCAACAATTCCTGCCCAATATCCCATCCAGCCCTGCCCTCTGGCAGTGGAAGCCATTCCTGTCCTGTCCCTCCAGCCCTTATAAACAGTTTCTCTTTCCTGCAGGCTCCTTCAGGCACTGGGAGGCCACAATGAGGTCACCCCAACACTTCTGCAATGAACAATCCCAGTTCTCTACCCCTTTCCTCACAGACACAGAGATGTCTATCCCAATTAGCTCACATGACTCCAAAATAAATCCTAAATTATTATTATATCCTGTTATTATACCCAGTTGTTTCGACACCAGTTTGAGTGATCCACTGTACTGGCTCCACTTAACTGTGAAAACATAACAGAGACCAACTCAAGCCTTGTGACCCCAGCTCCTGTGTCTGTACTCGGCAGAAATAGCAGGAGTATCCTGTGCAGTAAGAGCGAGTGAAGAATAAATGAACTACTGATAACAGCAGCAGCCAGGAAGGAAATTCGGGTGAGATCGGGAAATTTTCATGGAAATCCGAGACTGAGCAGCAATCACTTGGCCTTGGGAACCGCCAGAGGGCGGAAGAGGCCACAGCAACTCCCTCTGCCCCCGACAGCTGCTAAAATCCCCTCAAAATGGTCTTTTTTGGTACTCAGGCAGGTTCTAGTTTAAAGATTCTCAAAGTACTGTAATATCTTGCCTTTTAAAAGTAATGCCCCGGAAATCAGTACTCCAGTTTCACTATTTCGTTCCTACGAATCCATTTATTACTCCTGGTGCTGGAAGAATCACACATCCCATTGATAAATAATTTGACACAGGAAGGGTTAATACAATAAAAACCTTGAGACAGGCACAAAGAGCCACACTGGCAGCTTTGGCAATTGATAAGTTAAAGTGGCAGCACAATTTTTTCCTCCAAGATCACCCTTCTTTGTAATTCCTCACAGAATTCCTCCTGTGCCCATGCCCACCTCATCCCCAGCACAGAGCTCTGAGTGCCACCTCCAGGAATTCCTTGGGCACCTCCAGGGATGGGCACTCCAAACCTCCCTGGGCAGCCCTTTTGATTCCTGACCACCCTTTCCCTGCTGGAATTCCTGCTGCTGTCCACCCTGAGCCTGCCCTGACCCAGCCTGAGGCTGTTCCCTCTCCTCCTGTCCCTGTTCCTGGCAGCACAGCCTGACCCCCCCCTCACTGTCCCCTCCTGTCAGGGAGTTGTGCAGAGCCACAAGGGCCCCCCTGAGCCCCCTTTGCTCCAGGCTCAGCCCCTTTCCCTCCTCCCTCAGCCCCTCCTGGGGCTCCAGCCCCTCAGTGTCCCTCTTGTGAGGGGTCCAGAACTGGACACAGCACTTGAGGTGTGGCCTCAGCAGTGCCCAGCACAGAGGGACAATCCCTGCCCTGGTCCCGCTGGCCACACCAAATATATTGGCAAGAGTTTCATTATTTCACTGTAAGAAGGAGAAAAATGTGGCAAAAATGGTATTACAACCCTTGAGAAGGGTTCAGGGCAAAGGAGAATAATTTAACAATTCCAATATTAGGTCCACTGGCGTATTGCAGCAGCCTTGGCTGTTCAGGGAAATTCCAACATAGAAGCAGAGAGCAGAGAGAACAGGGTGTCCAGAGCTGCCCCATCCCTGGAATTATCCAAGGCCAGGCTGGATGGGATAGTGGAAGGTGTCCCTGCCCATGGCAGGGGGTGGAACTGAATGATATTTAAGGTCCCTTCCAACGACTGTGGGATTTTATGAATATTTTCAAGCTAACAGAGAACAACTCTTCCATCTGACCCACAGCTCCAATCCTACATCACTCACTCCTGGTAATCTGCAGGTCTTCCCTTAAAATGACTTCACAGGAGCTAAGCAGCAGTTGTTGGAGATAACCCATCTCTCCTTTTGCCATTAATGCCATCAGTTCTTTGAGTCAGAGGAGGATGCAGAGGGACACGCTCCGTGTGCTCCAGTGACTGTCACTGGGATGTGACCAAAGCAACGCTGACAATGGCAAACAGCAACGCTGCCTCCCATCCCTGCCTGTCCCTTTTGTCAGCACTGAGGCAGCCAAGCATGAGGCCAGTTCAGGGAACTGGACTTGATGGGGGAAGGAAAAAAAAAGGTTAAAAAAAAACCCCAAAAAAAGAAATAAAGGCCAAGTAATTTCCAGCAGGAGCTGAAACAGCAGGAGAGGCTCCACTCCTCTGCCCCTCTGAGCTCCCAGGCCAGGAGCACAAATGGGAGCAGGGCTGCTCCTCTCCACAGCAGCCTGCAAAGATGTCAGCTGGGAGCCACCGTGGAGCTGCAGCCCCGGGAGCTGTTGCACAATCCCTGGCTGCAGCAGCAGAGCTGATTTAAGAGTTTCCGGGCCCTGGTCCATCTCCAGCTGCTCCCTGGCTTTAGTGATGTGGCTCCCACATGGCTCCACACAGAGCTGTGCCAGGAGAAACCCTGGAGCAGCAACCAGCAGTGCTGGGAGCAGGGAGATCCCCCCAGGGTGCACAAGGATTCCAGAGCCCGGGGACAGCTGAGCCCTGGGGCCCAGTTCCTCCAGGAATTGCAGTTCCTGTGAGGGGCAGCTGCCACCACTCCTGTCTGTCACACTGTGTGTGACAGGTCCTGCTGTCCAGCACCCAACAGGAGCCAGGTGAGGACACTGGGCAGGACAGGCTGCAGCACAGGCTGAACCCCACTGCCACAGGCTGTGGTTCCAGGGCCAGCCTGGCAGCACCATCAGCTCACACTGCTGGGACCGAGAGGGGATGGGGACACCTCGGGGACAAGGAAGGACACTCTGGGATCAGCACAGTCACAGCTCTGCAGGGAGGGCTGTGCCTCTGGGATTAAATGGGCCTGCTGAGCACTGCTGCACTTTGGGTAAAAGGCTAAAAGGGGAGAGGAACTGCTTCTTCTTAATGTGCACACTTAATCCAGCTGGGAAGTGAACCCATAAAATCCCAAAAGGTGGGAAAGGACGTTAAAGCTCATGCAGTGTCACCCCCTGCCATGGCAGGGACACCTTTCCTATCCCAGGGTGCTCCAAGCCCCGTCCAGCCTGGCTTGGACACTGCCAGGGATGTGATTTCTCTGCAGAGTGGAATTAACACTTGCCCAATAAACTCTTCTATTGGGAATCCTGCAGAAAAAAACCCTTTCCTGACAAACACATCAATATTTGTTGTATCACAGTGCTGATTAAATCATAATACAAACTGTCCCTAGAAAATTCATCTTAATAAAATAAACCTTTCTTAGAGTGGTCAGAAGGAACCAGTTCCAGAATTCCCATGACATTATCCTGTGAACCCTATTACAAGATACATGGCATCTTTATAACAAATATACAAGTGAAAAGTAGCAAGAGCTTGGATTTGTCTGTCCCTTCTTGCATTTTTTTTGCCTTCTTTTGGAAAACACTTTTTAGAAAACAGAGGATGAGGAATGTTCTCAGTTGTAAAAAGGAAAAAAAAAATATTTAGACAGCTTTTAAAAATAGTGGTACAAGAACATAATTTGTTTTATGTTTCACAACACAACTTATTTAGATTTAGTGGCATGTGGTTGTGTTTTGAGCTTCAGCCAATGGCACATTTCTTACAGGCCACGGCAGGAAGAGGGGCTTTATTTACATTTTAATACTGGGGTTTTTTTGTTAGCAAAACTGAGATGATTTCCTTTTTTTCTGAAATAAGCTCACATTCTAAAACATTGCTATCATGAACAGGCAGAAAGTATCTCTGTGCCTCTTGTTGCTCTGCAGATGTCACTGCAAGAGATGAATGAGGGACCGTAACCTTAAACTCTGACTTTTAGGTAACTGCCTGTAGATAAATCTCAATAATAAGTTTGTATCTGAAACAGGAGCTAAACCACACAGGAGGAACATTTCATATTGACTGGAGTTTCAAAGAAGAATTTTATTTGATATGCAACCCAGCCTAAGCATTTATCAATCTGCTGCTCTACCTTCTCTGAAAGATTATTTTTAACATCTTTTTCAGGCAGGGATTCAACATCATCCTTCCAAACTCTGGTAAAGAATAAACCCCTACTCACCTCTGACTTGAAAGAAGTTTCATCCTCTGAGTTTGACTCTTCCATTTCCACGGGCTTTTTGATCTCCTTGGCCTCGCTCTCAGATTTTACCTTTTCCACTTTGGCATTCATCTTCTCCTTGGTTTGTTTTTTCTCTGGATATGAGGAAGACGAGGTTCTGGGAGATGTTCCCAGGATATTCTTTACCCCTTTGGAGCTACTCTTTTTTTGTTTTTTGGCACTAGGCTTTGGTGACTCCACATTGGAGGGCCTCTTGCTGGAAGACTTTAACTCCGGCTGTGGCCCCCCCTTTGGAGAGGTGTTCTCCAGTTTGGTCTCCTTCACGGCCAGTTTTGGTTCCTTGAAAGCAGCTTTTGGAGGTGCCTTCTCCTCCTTAGGCAGTTTGTTCTCAGTTGGTTTTCTGGAGGAGTCCTTCAAAGGCTTGTTCTGTTCTCTCTCAAGGTCTTTGGAGGAGTTTTTGCTCTCAGAGTCTTTCCTGGGCCTCTCCCTGTGCTCCTTGGTTACTTTATGTGGCTTGGATGCTTTGCTACTTTCCTTGTTTGTATCCTAAAATTCAGCAACAGAAACATGCAAGCTGGGTATGAAACTACAGCTCCCCACAGAATGATAAAACACATCCTCATAAATCACAGGGCAGCTTTTTTTCTGTGCAGAAATCCACCCCCACATGCCCAGGTAAACATCCACACTGCCCTCGAGCTGCTGCACACAAACTGCCAGCAGGCACTTCAACATTTAGGAAAGGGTGAAACATGTTCTGCTCCTTTCCAGGACCTGTCAAAGGTCTAGAAGTATCTACAGATGTTGAATTCAGGTTTAACCTGAATGCAAACACAGATGCACCTCTCACAGGGCACCCTGGAGGAACGGAAGCAGGAGAATGTTGTCTCTTTAGCAAATGGCAATTTTCACCAGAGCTCATCTCAGAGCCCTTTATTTCTCTGCTGTGTTCTCCAGTGCTTAATTCCTGACTAAAATTAAATCAGCCACTAACAGGTAAGTCATCTTCACTCTGTTTCATAACATCAGAGGGCATAACTGAAGTGCCAGAGTGTTTAGAGCTCTGGAGAACATGGCTATCAGAATTGAATTACACTGGAAAATGAATTGTTGTTAATACCTGTGACTATTCAGGCTGATAAAGTGCATGTAATCTGCTCCAAAACACATTGCTTGGGGATTGTTTCTCCCATGTAGGATTATACAAAAATAGATTCAGTACATAAGGGAAAAAAAGAAAAAACTTGAGGTTCTTTGGAAGTCTCAGGACCTGGCTACTGCTGGATGCAAACATCCAATCTGGAAAGCACCCCTTGGATCAAGCAAAGTGTATTTGCTGTTCTCCCCAGCACTGCCCTGAGGACAGAGGAAGGGCTGACTTTCCACTCAGCCTTCCTGCCAAGAGGTGCACGGACTCAGAGTGCAGCTGGGCATGGCAGACAGTGAGAGAGCCACAGAATCCATCCTCAGCATCGAGGACACAACCAGAACAGAGAGGATTTCATCTGCCTTTAAGGAAGATACAATTCACCAAAAATTCCCAGTCTTGCACATTTAATTTTCTTTTCAAAACTTCCCTGGAGAGAAGTCTATCAGATCATAAAAAAGCCTCCTAAAGGCTGAGAAGTTCCAGACCATTAACTACTGAACTGCAGAGTACAAGGAGGTTCAGAATTAGCAGCAGCCAGGAACAGCTGCTGAACAAGCTCTCAGCAGCCTGGCCTGAAAGGCTCCCTCACCTCGGGCTGACCCACACGTGTGCTGCACTGACCTTTGACCCATGGGAGGGTTTGGTCTTCTTGGGATCAGAGAAAGCAGAGAGAGGTATCGTGGGCAGCATCGGATAATCGGGACTTGGCCTTGAAACAGTCTCTGCTCCTTCTGGCATCACCATTACCTGGGAATAAAGAGGAGGGAAATTATGTCTGCACAAAGTCTCACGGACTATTAACTATTAACACATGATTATGTTAAGCCACTTGCTCAATTAACACACTATTATTCATCTTTTCAATGTTTTTTTTCCTCGTCTGCTTAAAGGCCATAAAAAGATATTGTCTATGGAATGCTCAGTTTCAAGGCAACTCCTCAAATACAGAATATTAAACCCACAAAAACTGAAAGGCAGCAATGCAATATCGAGTGTCTTTCCCAAAGGGAATGCCAATATTTTGAGCACAGGCAGGCAATAAAGCTCTGGACAAGAACTGTGTGTTCTGCTGCAAATGCTCTTCCCCTGAAAAAGGGTAGGGAGATAAATCTGGAAGGAATGAGCAAGACTTCCTTGGTTTAGGAGAAGCTGAATTCACGCTTTCAGGGGAAAAAGGAAAAAAAACAGGGCTTGGGTTTCTCCCTTCATAAAATCTTTAACACCAAGCACTGAGCTCCATAGAACAATTCCCTTCTTACCTCCACTACACTGTCAGGGTAATTCTGTGGAAAACTGCCACCAGAGAAAGGGCATCAAAAGTGATTAACAGCTGAAACACCTTAGCACACAAGGACTGAAATATCATTCTGGGAAAATCCTAGAGAGCAGCTGATGTTCCAGCCATCCTAGGGCTGAAATGAGCACCTTCCTCTCTCTGCCCAATACAGGATGCACTGGCACACCGAGGAACAGGAATCCTGGAGTGATTTAGACTGGAAGGAGCTTTAAAGCTCATCTTATTCCATGCCCTGCCACGGGCAGGGACACCTCCCACTATCCCACATTGCTCCAAGCCCTGTCCAACCTGGCCTTGACATCCTCTGCCTCATTAAAAATGTCTTGCACTTTGTGGCTTGGACTGATTTGCCCAGATCTTGCAGTTAGTTATTTGAGGATCATCCTTTGATGATGATGATCCTTTTAGTCTATCACTACTCATTACCTTCCCAGATAGAAGGGTTCACCTACTGGAGCAACCCATACTTCATTTCTAGAGAATACCTGTTTTTCTCCCCCACACCTGTTTTCACTCTGTTGTCCAACTTTTCATTAATTTTTTTTTTATTATTATCTAGGCCACAAGTAGCTGAGGCCAGGTTTACAGGTCATTTATTGACCAGGAAGCACAAACTATTAAGCTAAAAACCAAAAAATAAAAATTAATAAGGAATGGTTTGAAATCCTCTCTTTCCTTGAGCTTTTCTGTACTGACCCAGCTCCTGGCACCAGGTAACTGCAGCTGCCTGACAGCCTGCAACATCCACAGCAGGTCTCACCTTCCAGAGGGGGTTTATGCTTTGATATTAATGCTCACATTTAAATTGACAACTGAAGTGTCACCAATCACACACCAACAACAGATTTGTTCTGCTGCAGTGCTGCAGTCCTAGAACCACAAGTCAAAACTGCCTGGGTCATCTTTTAAATGAATGTAGAAAACTGCTTGAAGCTTTCTGGGCACAAAGAAACCTCAGAGTAAAACGAGCCCACTCCTTTTAGGATCCCAAACTGGGCACTTACCCCTCCAGCCCTGATGAGTTTGCGCCTGAATTCCTTGGTGGGGTTGTTGAAAGTCAGCTTCTCACAACGAAGGTGGTTCACAGGTGGGTTCCCCTCCAGATTTAGGAACAGGTCATATGTGAAACAAACCTTTTTGGGCTCCTCCTAAAAAGAAGAAAGGCTTTGGGAAACCGGAAGAAGCTTGGCAAGCGCACTAAGTCTGGGGATCCAGTCACTCCTGAAAATCCCAAATAAACCACCAAGTGCTGCATTCATGGAGTTTTTCACCATGAGATCAGAGAGCTGGAAATTAAACTATTTGTGCTTGAGGTTAACATTGTTCATCAGGAGCTCAGGCATGAGGCTTCTCACTGCAAAAGCAATGCATGGACACAGATTTTGGCTGAAAATTGCCTGTTTAAAGCTGTTCAAGTCTCCCCAGAAAAGCAGATTCACAAGCTTTATGCACTACTGTTTTCACCAAATTCAGATCCTGTCTCCTTTGGGAAGCAACTCTAAGTATCGATATTAAGAAAAGCATAATCCTTTTTGAGAGAAGGAACAACTTCTGAACTCCCAGAATCTCTGCGGGCACTGAGAAAAGATTAAACGCAATGGGAAAAGGATGGCTTGGTTTGTAAAATCCTTTTCAATATGCATATTGCAGGGGCTGAATGGGAAGATATCCCAGGCTTTTGAACTTTCCAAGGGCATTTTCACCCAAGCAATCCCGAGTTTGTATGCGTGGTGGGGAGATCATCTGCGCCTCACTGCCTCTGTTCCACCTGCTGCGTTTGCAGCACAGAATGGAAGAAATCCCCCTCCTTCCCCCCCACCTTCACAAAAATTGCAAATACTCTTCATACAGATATCGACAGGACGCTGCCTGGTGTTTCTTAACAGTTTGCATTTCCAAGCTGCAAATTCAATGTGGCAAGAGAGACTGTGCTGGGGAGCCCAGCGAGGCCGGCAGAGCCCTGCACATTTCCATGAATGCATCCCACGTGCCCCATTCCCCGTGCAGCACTGAGCAGCTGCACAGCAGTCTTTTCCAGAACTCCCATCCAGCAGCTCCATTTCCTGGTGCAGTGGCATTGTTGGATGGGAACAGGCACTGCAGGCTCCCAGCTCCAGCCGTTAGATTTGCTGAAAATAGGCTGAAACGGCTTCAGACCACCCTGGCTCCTGCTGTTTGCTCCAGAGGCCATTCCTTGGACAAACTATACCTCTAACAATACAAAGGGTAGTAGCTACACCTGGTTTACATCAAAATCAGTACCCTGAGCTCGTCTAGGAGCCGAGGTCTTGCATCCTCACCCTCAAACAGGGGCAGGCATCAACAGACACAGAGAAGAGTCTCAGATTAACGTGCTGCCAACACCAGGTCTTCAGGCTCTCTTTTGGCAAAGTCCTGAAGAATCCACAAGCTCCTGAAATGAGTTCACTAAAACAGATAGATGGGAAGAAAAAGGAAAATCCTTGCAAAATACACTGCCCTGTCATTTGCCTGTTTTCCATGCCCGTTCTCATTAACGGAATCATTAGCGAGCTCTGCGTGTGCGCTCGCTGCAGTTCAAACAGCAGCTGCACAGGGTCCCTCAAAGCCTAATAAACTGAAATGAAGGATGAATAGAAATCCAAATGTGGCCTAATAATGGCTTCTAAAATGCTTTCCCTGGTTTACAACAGAGTAAATAATCTTGGCTCCATCAGCAAGCGCAGGCTTTGGTCAGGAGATGTTTTGCCATTCCATTACCAGCTCTGCTTTGTCATTTGCCCATTTGCTTTCCAAGCAGGAGACAGGCAGAGATCCCTTTCCCTCTCACCTTGGCTATCCCCATTTTTTTGTTGCTTTTTTCACAAGCACCAAAATATTTATCATGTGTCTGCAGAATTTTTGTAGAATTATGGCAGTTTTTTTAATGTGATATTCCTCCAGCTCAGAGATCACAACTGCCCTGGGAATGAGTCCCAGCAGAGTGCCCTGATCATTAAAATCTCCTTTGTATCCCCCAGGCTACAAGGAGCCCCCCATCCCCCCAGTGAATAGTTGAGATTACAGCACTCCTAAAAGAACCACCACAAAAGTCTCAAAGTAAAAAGCTGCAAATAAACATTCTTTCCTTTACTGCCCTCACTGCCCAGCTAATGATTACAGCTCAGGCCACTCCAAAGCTTAATCCATCCGGTCCTCCCTAAAAGGTTCTTCCCCCCAAACAACCATCAAGGGGAAGAAGGGGGGGAGAAACCCAAGGAAAATCTCTCTCAATTGACCCAGACCTACCCATCCTCTAACTTTAAATGGAAAGCCAGGCTGAGTCCACAGTGCCACACATCAAAGCCTTTCTCAAAAACATGTTGGGATTCACACATCCTGCTGCTGGGAGCTGCAACCCAAAGCATGTTCTTCCTCACCTACAAACTTTGCTTCAGACAATCCTACACATCCTTCACGTACTCCTGCTTCAGTAGCAACTACACGCACAAGCCAAGCTTTGTTCTTAGATAATTCCACCTTCTGGTATTCCTTGATGTCAATCAGAAAAACTGACAAGGGAAGACACTTTGCTGCTTCCAAGACCATAAGCTTTTCTAAAGGGCCCTACATCTAAGAAAAGAAAATTTTAGAAAGAGTGGATCACATCCGTTTCTAACCAATACATATGACTTGTTCAGATTCAAAATCGGTGGTGCATTTGGTCATGAAATGGTTAAGCTGGTGCAGGGATGTCTCAGCAAGGCACCTCAGAACCTCACTTTGCATCTGCCCCTTAAATCCCAGGATGCCAGAGAAGTAAACTACAAGTGAGCACCACAAAGCCAGGGCTTTTATTTGCAGCTGCTGTAAACTTCCCTTCATCCAGTGAATCCCCCTATTCCACCTCCAATCTCCTGAGCTGGGTACATTAGGTTTTATTTTTACTGCTTCCTGTCTGCACCGCCTGCCACTGCGATGTTACGAGCTCTGAAGCTGCTTTATTTTTCCTTTGAGTTCTGAAGTAATGGGTTAAAGTTCTTTTGGCGCTTTTCGTAAGAGGAGGAATTTTTTAAAGTCTTTTGTTAAAATTTCCTTGTCTTGTTTTTAAGGCAGGGTGTGCCCTTTGCCACTTAACACAAATCAAAAGAATTTCACTGGTAGCGTGCGCATAAAGCTCATAAATCACTTTTAGAAAGCCATAAAACAAAATTATCTACAAAAATCTAGCACACCAAGGAAGCAGGCTCATGGTTATTCAATAACTATAACATCTAACACCACTTCCCTTTTGCCATAGATCCAGCCTGACAGAGGCATTTATCCGGAACGTCTGGAGAAATGAAACCCCTTCCCAGGCTGGTACAACCCGTCTGACTGGTCCTGGAGCAGCTTCCAGACAGGGCACTGGAAAGGGAATAGCCCAATATTCAGATTTTGAAATAATCAGCCTTATGTCCCACTCAGGAATCCATGAGCCACCCTTATCTTTTGGGAGATTCTCCAGGGCTAAGCATTTAGGACTTTCCTCCATAATATAATGAGTACAATAAATGTATGAGCATAAATAATATAGATTAGTGTAAATTAGTGTAAATACATCTCTTTATCTACTCACTACTCCAAGACAAGCACTTAATAATCTACTAACTCTTACAAATACATGATATGAAGCTGGCATGGCTGATAAAGCTTCTGTCTTTGCAAACACAGCCTTGCCACACACTGCAAACATATATATATATAAATATCTCTGTATTTTCAGCATCTGGAGGTGCCTATGGATGTGTCACACTGAATGGGTACTCACACACAGCCCAGGGGGTTTGGCCCTGCTCAGATAAAAGAATGGGTAAATTGATAATCCATCCTAATTTCTGACAGAAAAAGATAAAAGCAAAGATTCCCCGGTCAGCAGCAGCAGGACAAAAGGAATTGCTGCAGGTTTGGGAAGGAAGATGGTTCAGGACAGACCTAAAATGTATCCCTCAAAGGACAAGTTTCACTCCTCCTTCCCCAACTTTCAGCAACACTGAGTCAACTCCGACAGGTTAAAGTCACTCCTCCTCTCCTCAAACCCATGCACATCCTGCCCCAAATGGCAGTTTCAGTAAAATCAAATGTCTCATGCAAACACAAGCTCTTCAACCTTCCTCAGGAGTATTTCCCTGGCCAATACTTGCCCCAGCCTTCCTCAGGAGTATTTCCCTGGCCAACACTTGCCCCAGCCTTCCCCAGGAGTATTTCCCTTCCTGATGGCACAGTCCTGACACCAGTTGTAGCTGATCCTGTTTCACCTCCCCTGCCAAATGTGCAGCCCACCTACAACGTCTCCACTGAGTTCCTACTTTGATACACAAATCATTTTCCCCTTTTTCCAATATTGCTCTATTTGTTTTCTACATCACCTCTACAAAGGTTGCAGAGGGGGTAAAATATGCACATTTTTCTTTTGAACCTCACTGGAAATATCAAACGAATTTCTCTGCTTTCTTTGCTTATCTCCTTCTCGCTAATAGGAAAAGCCCAAGTTCCATGTATCCATTATGTAAATCCTGGAAGGCTTTTATCTCCAGCACTAAAATTAGGAGGTAGCATCTTTAAAGATACTTTAATACAACATCTTATCCATGTTGCATTAATATCATCTGCCTTATATCAGAATAACATGAAAACCTACTAGACCTTTAGCTTTGTGGGGAGGATTGATCTAATTTGATTAGGATGCAAAAAATGTCACAGGGAATGAATACCAAAGCCAGACCTGTATTACAGCCTCCAGATTACAACGTGTACCACTAGAAGAGATTTATTTGGAGACAACAATGAAAAAAAGCCTCCAGACTGTTGAAATTGAGGGGGAGAGGGAAGGGGAAGAGCAGGAGAAAAACAGCAACTCATTTGTTGTACCCGGTTTGTATCGATTTGAGCACCAGAAGCCACTCACAGCAGCCCTCGTTACAGGAACACAAAGGATTTCAAAACAAAAATAGCACACTAACATTTCCAGTCCAAATGATCTGCTGTCATTAGCCAACTCGACTTTCAAAAGCTTTATCAATCAACCTGCTGAGCCCCTGCCATTTGTTTTTCAGGATCAGTTACAGCAGCAAAGGCTCTGCCAGTGTTAAAGGAGACCACGAGTCCTGTGGCAGTTCAGAGCCCCCAGCTCCTCAGGCTCACTGCAATATTCACAATTTAGATTCTGCAATTCAAATACCAGCCCTGAGAAAGCACCTACTCGTGGAGGAGCTGGATTGCAGCACAGGAAGGACAAACACAGGCCAGCAATGTTCACAGAGGATAAGAACAGGCTCTTACACCTTTTTCACACTCTGCTGACGCTTCCCCATCTGACAAAAAGGCAGCAAGAGCACCGAGTCTGCTGCTCCAAAGACACAACAATGTTAACAAAAAGACACAAAGAGTCAATGGGCAATTTAATGTCAAGTTGATTAAAAATCCCTGATGAAGTTCATTAAAATGTTTCTTAGTAAAGCTGTTCCTTCCCAGAACACAGGTTGGTATTTCTTCAGCCAAAGCAAAGAGCACACGGCCTCTGACAGCCAGGATTTGTCATCCCAGTAACAAATCAGAACAGGGAAAGGAAATGGCTAAGAATGGAGCTTAAACTGTGAAAAAAAAAACATTTTAGCCAACCATGGCAAAGATCAATCTCCACAGACTGGCTCACTCCCTCTTTAAATCCTTTCTCTTCTCACCTTCACAAAGCTAAACATGCATCAATAAACAAATCCCAAAGCTTTTGCAAGTCTGGTTTCAACTGAGGACACACATCAACAAAAACGTGTCAGAATGTGAGGAACATATGGCCACAAAACCCACCCAGCTCCCCTGCCCGGTCACCTCCAAAGAGCCTTTTCACCCCAATCCCAGAAGCAATCCATACCATCTACTTGAAGAGAATTACTCAAGGATGAGTCCCAAATGCTGTAATCAATTCACAATATCTGCTGCACACACACCAGCTGATCCCCACCAGTGTCAACAGGTTTACACAGATCAGAGTGAGAACAAGGTCTTGAAGTAATGAAGACTTTGATTTATTTGCTGTTTTAACACCATCTTCTTTAATTCAGGAGAACTCGGGCTGTATCCTAAACCTTTGCCATTCCCCCTCCTCCTCTTTCCTTATCTTTTTAATTTTTACTACATCCCAGTCTTTGCATTTCTGTCTTTGTAGAAATATTTACCTGTCCCTGTTCACCCCCTCAGCAGCAGCTTCTGAGCTCTCTGCAATCCTGTTAGTTCATGGCTGAATCTGAAAACACATCTTTGTTCCAATGATGTGCTGGAAGATGGAACATTTTCCATCTTTTCCCTCAACCACCCCTTGTCCCAATTAGATAATGAGAGGTGCTGCCTGAAACTCCTTAATTAGCAATTTGTTAATCAGCTTAAAAATGGAAAAGAACTTCTCCAGAAAACGTGCAGCTAAAAAACAGGGTAAAAAATGAGTGTTTTGAAGATCTGTAGATTTGAAAACAAGTCTGCAACTCAACCTGTTCGCCTATTTATTTGTCATGTTTCTGGAGACCAAAATGTCAGAAACAAAGAGCCTTCTCCTAAATTAACAGCTCCTTCCATTGTTTCCAGGGAGAACAGAGCCCACCTATTTCCCTTATTTATAAAAGCCACCTCTCTGCTCAGTGCTGGGGAACAACTCTTCAGTCACGTGCGTGGAGAAACAATGAGGAGTGATGACCCCAGTGGGTGTGAAAGCAAGTTCTAGTCAGAAAAGCTGCCAGCTCCATATTCCATGAGGAACACGGGAATATGAGGGACAGAGGGAAAAGAAAACATAGGAATGCAGATGGCAGTCACAGCAAATGTGAGCACTTACAAAAAGACACAGAAATGAGGGAGATCTGAGGATTTGTGAAAGAAACCGTTGCAGAGCTGCAGGGAAAAGGGAAGAGTGGGGAATGGCTGGGTGAAAAAAAGGAAAGGGAAGAACTAAAACACAGTTCAACCCTCCCAAGCATTAGAGATTCCACTTTTAAGGAACCAGCCCGGAGAAATTTACTTTCTTCAGTCAGGAGTGTAAAGGATTTTGAACCTGACTTAAGCCAACATTTAGTGCAGATGAAGAATTTTCTGATTCCCATCTAAAAGCTCAGAAAAGCCACCAGAAGTAGAAATAATTTCAAGCTTTTGAAGTGTTTTTGTTGCACTCAAGTCGCAGTTTTCAGTGTTTGCCAAAAAAGCTGCTTTTATCAACAACTGCCTGCCATTCCTCTTCCCAGCCTTTCGGCTTACCCTCCCCATCCAGAAACCAACGTGTGGGCAAAACTCTCCCAGGATTAGGAGGGCACTTTGTCTTCTGTGGCTCAGTCCCATTATCTGGCTTATTCCTCCAACCTATAAAGTGGGGTCAGAGCAAGGTGGGAGGCCAAGAAGCCAACCCAAAATGCTGCTTATTCACAAAGTGACAGCGCCAGGAGAGCATCCTGGGCTGGAGCTGGGACAGAAGGGAACAGCAGACAGATGTTTGTGGGAGGGCCAGGGAAAGGAGGATGGGAAGCTAAATACAGTGAGGCTGTTCCATGTGGGCTGCTGTCAACACACCTGGGTAAGGGCTGGTGCTCAGAGAGCTGAGGGGGTGGGAGAGCACACCACTTTTGGTTTAGTTTACCTCAGTTCCCTCTTAGGGATCATAAGCAAAACGTTAGTTTTTATTTTATTATTTAAGCAGTAATCAAACCCAGAAACATCCATTATTCATGTTTAACAAAACAATTTAACTGAAACTGAGGTAATATGAACGCAAGTGTCCAATTCCCTGTTTTCATAACCTACAGCATGTGACCTCTGTGGTAGACTTAAAGCAAGCAATAAATCCAAATTTTAACTTTCATATACTTGCTGGAAGCGCATCTTAAGACTTAAAATATTTAGTGTTTTCTTTCTGGAAGAGCACTGAGTTACAACAAGGATATCTTTAACACAGCTCTAAATACTTGTGCAACACATGCAAATGTTTGTCTTGGGCCTCTGAAGATTTCACACCTGTACAGTTAAATTTAATAAGCTTGCAAATTCAAAAGCAGATTTTTTAATATACTGACAATCCACACAGTGTTTACAAATATTTATAGTATCAGTGTGTTTTATATTTATTTACTTCCATATGTACATAAAATGTTTTAAATTGCTTTAATATCCTCCATGCTGAAGAAGCTACAAGTGGTACAATCTCTGCTCAGAATCTCCAGGACCATCCACTGTCCTGGTATCACCTTTCTATGCAATTCCATTTCAGCCAAAAGCTTTCTTTTGAAGTCTGGCAGGAGCTTCCAACTCCCAGTTAAATTCTATTTATTAGACTAATAAAAAACACACACACATGAAACAGTCACATAATTTAGAGTCTTTCTGTCAGGCAGTTTCAGGCTCTGGCACAGCTCAAAACAATTAGAAGACCAGAAATCAGATTCTACCTTGTTTTTGAAGTGCACTTCAATGGGCATAATGAAGCCAGCGTAGCCAGACTCCTCCACCTTGTAGGGGGGCTCCTTGCACACTGAAAGAGAACAAATAAATGTGAACTTGGAATTCAGCACAACTTTATCTGAGCCAAAAAGGAGCTGCAAGAGGAGAACTGGGCCTCTGACGACTCAGGGTACAGTTAACACACTGACCTTTGTGGAAAAACCCACACAGAGTAAGATGGTGGCCACAGGCTTAGTTAAGAACATGAAATCTGTTCTTAGCTCCTCCCATGGAACGGAAACATAAAACACTGCAGGCCCGAGTCTCAGAGAGATCCTTCCCCTCCCGTGCACAGAGATACAATTACAGTTCTGGGCAGCCCCACAACAATGCACACTGCCACTTCCAACTGCCTGGCAAGGAAAGGCCAAGACCCAAAAGGTGGAACAGCACAGAAAGGTAAACTTTAATGCCCGTATTTCTGAATCAAAACACTACCACACACAAGCAGGTGATTATTTTTTCCTTGAAACACTCCCCTGCACTCCTCAGTGCTCATAGTTGGGTAACGGCCACGCTCCAGACTGCTGCTTCCCCCACAGGTGAACAAACCTGAAGGGCAGGTGAGCACTGCTATTTATTTCACACACAAGGAAACACGAGGAGGAAGGTGAACCAGTTTGCTGCTAAGGTCAGAGCTGCTTACTGCAGAAACAGCAATTAGAAAAGTTAATTGCTGCTCAGAAATTAATCTGCATGT
Organism: Certhia americana; assembly: GCA_018697195.1. NCBI lineage: Eukaryota > Metazoa > Chordata > Aves > Passeriformes > Certhiidae > Certhia > Certhia americana. Next base: position 227,416 of record JAGMWU010000053.1, read on the forward strand.
CCCTGCCTCAGCTCCCCCTGTCCCGCTATCTGGTGTGGGTTCATGCTCCAGAATATCCAATTTGAAGGATTCCAGGATTATTTCTTTGGCCATGATGTAGCAGCACACAGCAGCTGCCAGGAGAAACATGAGACCCACACAGATATTCTCCCTCTCAGGAACCGGATGCACTTGCATATAATTTATGCACTACAATATATGTAAATAAAGTCAATTAGGTAATTAGAGGAATTCAGCACAAATCTTTTGAGTTTCTCTTAAGAATTCCAAGTAATTAATATGATTAGGAAACAGTACATCAAACCTAAAAGCACACAAATTATTTTCCTTTAATGTAGCTGTATTATCCCCACCCAGCTCTAAGCACTTCTACCATCATTAAGGTGCTGGAAAGCAGCACTCCAAATACAACTGAGAAAAAAGGGCATCACTAAAAATAACAAAAATCTCTAGACTTGCTTTAACTTGAATTTCATGTAAGAGCCCTGTCATTTAGAGGGAAAAATCCCAAACCAAAGAGCAGTGCCAATATGGCAGCAGGAATCTTAAGCCTATCTGCCAAGCAGCCTTTGTTCCTCTGCCACTCTATTCTGACAAATTCCAAGGGCTCCAAGAGCAATCTGCCAGCAGCACGAGCCCACCTTCAGCACCAGGATCTGAAGATGCCAAGAGGGATCTGAGGATCTGATGGTGCCAAGAGGGCACCATCTGAAGAAACCCTTCAAATAAACTCAGGAATAGGAGAGGCATTAGCCACAGTATTTAGGTACAACCCAGACACGCCTTGGTGAAAGGCAAGCTGGCATTAGGAGCAAGCTCAAGGAAGCATGGAAATCCCAGGGACTGGGAAAAATACCCCTGTAAAGGCAGATGATAGAGCAACTGACTAAGCAAAGGCCAGGGTTTTATACAGTCAGAGGGCAGGGCTGGATGGGACGTTGGGCAGGAATTATTCTCTGTGAGGGTGGGCAGGCCCTGGCACAGGGTGCCCAGAGCAGCTGTGGCTGCCCCTGGAGCCCTGGCAGTGCCCAAGGCCAGGTTGGATGGAGCTTGGAACACCCTGGGATCATGGGAGATGTTCCTGCCCATGGCAGGAGGTGGAATGGGATGAGCTTTAAGGGCCCTTCCATTCCAAACCATTTCAGGATTCTATGTACTGTCCCAACACAGTTATTTGTAATAAATTAATTACACCAGAAGACAAGAACTGTAACCCACACATTGCATTTTGGTTCTATAAATCAGCTTTCAGCTCAGTCCTGCACCTGCTTATCATACATCAGTTTTAGCAGAACAGTTTGAAGGAGATATTATTAACACAGAGACCAGAGTCACACCCCTGTGAATGCTGAGCACCTCTCAGTTTGCTTCCACTGTGGACTCCCACAAATACCCAATGTCACAGGTTGTCCTAAGGCATCCTGAGTGTCCTGCTCCCAAAGCAGTATTTCCAAGAATGCACATTACAACAATTCTCATGGGCAGCTTGTATTTCTTAAAGCACTAAAGCTGCAATCCTACACAATCCTACACAGATAGAACTGCACTGGCCCTGAGAAGGGCAATTCCTGCTCTTCCACCTCAACCTCATGAGCTCCTGCTGCCCCATGCCACGAATAAGGTTCATTTTGCTACCGAGTCCAAAAACAAAGTCAGAAAATAACACTCCAACCCAACCAAAATGACTGCATCAGGCTTGCAGGGGGAATGTACAGCAAAGACATCATCACCCCATGGCAGCATTGATTTCTGCCGGGTTAAGGCTACCTGAAGTGGCACCTGAGACTAGAAATTGCAAGAATCTGCAAAACTCTCCACACCCGGTACACATGTGAGCCCAGTCCTGGAGCATCTCTCATGTGCTTCCAGCTTTTGCTGGTGAATTCTAACAAATCAAACCCATCTTTCCCATTGTGTAACATGAATTATCTTCTGCTGTCACTTTTGTCTTGAGAACCTGCACATACTAATGCTTAAATAAGAGGAGAAAGCAGCTCACCTCCTGCCCTTTCAGCAGAAGAAAGGTCCCATTCTCCCTGACCTTCCTCAAACACAGCGGGGAAAGGTTAAAGCCGCGGTGCATGCAATGGACATTTTGCTCCTCTTTAAAGAGATATTTCACAGAAAAGTGACAGTTCAACACAACCTCGACTTGCAAAATGCTCTTTCATCGAGATAAACCACATCCAAGCCCTCTGACCTCGCTTGGGTTTTGGGAAGCTCTCGTGCAGCCGGAAGACGACGCGCTCCACGAAGTGCTGGATGTCGCACTGCTCCGGGCCCCGCACGAACACCATCCAGTCATGGGTGAACCCTTCCGTGGTCGGCTTCTTGCGCAGCTGGGCACGGTGCCCCAGCTCCAGCTTCACCTGCACCGTGCACTGTGTGGGGACAGAGGCAGGACCGTGAGCAGAGAGAACACAAACCCGTGCTGGGAGGAGCTGGATCCGCCAGGGAACACAACAGTGCCCGTGTGGGGATCGGCCTCAGACTGCAAACCGCTGTTATCAACGGCGAAGCTGGCACAAAAATAGCTCCCAGCACCATTTCACACCTATTTTCTTCCTAATATTAACATTGCAGAGAAAGCAGCTCGACAAGAGGGATTGGTTTTTCTGCCTCACTTATCAGTTAAATTGTCAGCAAAGTCCTAATTGAGGAATCTTTATTTCTAGAAAGTGTCAGAGACAGAACTTGATGTTCACAGCTTACAGAATTCACAGCACTGACAGAAAACTCATCTTGAAACAGGAAAAATCAGATCATGAATTGGTGGTTTATGATATTCCCTAGAATATATCACTCACCAGAAGAAAATTATGTTTCCTGTATGGTTCTAAATATATTTTATTATCTCACTTTCAAAGACCAAGTTAACATATCTGCCTGTACAATGTCCAACACTAAACTGACCTAATTCTGATTTGCACTCCTGAATCCTACTCTGATCACCGAGTAACAGACAAGGTGTATTCCATGTCTGGCTCAAAGCACACATTTCCCATTAAGTGCCTTAAAACCCAAACGAAATTAATGGTAAAAAATCACATAGTATTGCAGATTTCACAGCCAGGAGAAAGGAAATGAATTAAACAGATGTAACAGAGAAAAGGCAAATGGGATTCAGACACAAGATAAATCAAGGAAATCTTAGAGTCACATTTGTAGACAGAGAATAACACAGAAGGTACCCAACTTTTGTGCAGATTTGTTACACAAACCAGAGCAGCAGCATTGATTCCAAACTAAACCTATCAAAATCCAGCTTCAGCACCAGGAGGCTCAAAGAAAAGGTTTAGTCCCCGCTGCATTCTTCACTTCAGGCTTGAAAATAAGAGTCTTGCTCTTCCTAGCGAGTCCCAATTACCATTGGGAGAGGCAGCATTATTTGTCATTACCTATATTACATGTTGACCTGGAGCCAAACCAAGGGCATGCTAGACAATGAGCAGGGAAAGAGAAAGCTTCCTGAGCTCTAGACAAATGTTTAGGGAAAGTACCATCCTCATTTTCCCCCTGACAAACTGCAGCAAGGAATGCGATCACAATAAACGCTCAAAAAATATTTTGCATCACCGAGCCGAGATTTTTTCCCAGAGCATGGTGAATACTTGCTGAAAAAGCACAAGTGACTCCATCTCAGCCTTCTTGTCTTTGTAAAGAGCTCTCACAGGAGGTCTGCAGAGCACCAGGCATCAAAGCCTGACCTCCCAAATTGCAGTCCAGTTCCAATTTCAACCATAAGCCTTAACACACTCTTTCAGGCGGTTTAAATCTTCACAGCAAAATACCTTCAGCCACTCAACACATCAATCCTAAGGCTCGGGGACAAACTCGTCTAATTAATTCCTTCACCATTATTGCTACAGCATTTCTTTGGGATACCTTCCTCTGCAAGTTCTCTTGGCAGGCCATTTTTTCCTGTTCTTAAGGCTTATCTCCAGCAGCTCCACCTCGCTCCTGTGCTAAGAACCGAGGCCCAGGGCCGGCTGTTCTTTCATGTCGCATTAAGGGCTGAGAAGAAAGGCAAGGTGTGCTCCTCTCCGAGCACAGCAATCCCTCCAACGCTGCAAAAGCATTATGTGGAGCCAGCCTGCCGAAATCCTGAGCAGCTCACATCGGAGCGTGCCTGCAGGCCTGCTTTATCTGGGATGCTTCCCACAGTGTTCGCATCCCCTGAGCCAGGCTGTGCCGCAGCCTCACGTTATCGATTCCATAATTACCCTTTAAATCCTGCTACTGTTGCCAGTTACTACCCCTCTCCTGAGAAGTGCAAATGACTGTCAGGCTACAAAATCTGCCTTTCCGAGCTGAAACGGCTGAGAAATTGGAGCTGAGAACCAGATGGGGCTGTGTGGAAGACACCGAAATTAAACATAAAAGAGAAGTGTTTAACTGAGAGTGAAAGTTGTACTTGCTGCACTCCTCACACCCTGCTCCAATTAACAATCGCTGTGAATTAAGCCAGAAGTTAAAACACATTTGAAAAGAAGATCTCCCAACAGAACCAGCATCCAAAGTTGCTCCGCTGAAAATGGAGGGTTTCTTCCTTTTTTTTTCCAAGCGTGTCTCTCAACAAAGGGAAATCAGGATCCTATTCAAACAATTTGTAATAATACAAAGGAGCCTGCTTTCAACTTCTCAATAAACATTCTGAAGGCCGCTCTGGTTTTTGTTTGATGTGCTAATTGCCTGAAAGCCATCAGCAGCTCCCATTCCCGCTCCTCCGGGTGATTATCCGGGATAACGGGGCTCCTTCCCGAACCTCAGCCGGGCAGGTACCTGTTACCCGCTCCCCTCACACAAAAGGCTCCCCCATCCACATCACCTCAGGTAAACTTCCCGCACTCATCCTGGAACCCCCCGGGCCGGCAGGGATTCTCCCGATGGTTTTAACCCTTCCCGGTGGTTTTTAACCCTTCCCGGTGGTTTTTAACCCTTCCCAGGGCGGCTCGGGGGGGGTTCGCCCCGCCGGCACCTCCCTCCCCGGCAATAATCCCAGGCAGGAATTTGCGGGAAATGCTGCTCACACCCCCCGCCGTGGGCGAGGCTGCAGCGGCCGCCCACGGAGGGGAGAGGGCTGAAAACCCCCCCAGAAGGGTGTGGGGAGGTGTCCCCCCCCCCTCAGTGGGATTAGGGAGGGGGTGTGACCCCCAAATGCGGGGTGGGAAGGAGTCCCCATCAAATGAGGAGTGTGATGTGCTCCGCCAAATGTGATTGGGGAGATGGTGTGCCCCCCCAAAGGGGTGTGGGGAGGAAGTGTGCCCCCCACAAATAGGACTGGGGAGGAGGTGTGCTCCCCCCAAATGGGACTGGGGAGGAGGTGTGCCCCCCAAACTGGATTGCGGGGATCTGCCACCCCTAAAAGGGTACGAGATGGAGACGTGCCCCCTAAATGTGGGTCGTAGGGAGGAGGTGTGCCCCCACAAAGAGGTGTGAGGAGGATGTGTGCCGTCCAAACGGGATTGGAGAGGAGATGTGCCCCCGCAACACGGCGTGGGAAGGAGGAGGTGTGCCCCTCAAATGGGACTGACGAGAACATGTGTCCCCCAAAAGTGGTTGGAGAGGTGTGCCCCCCAAAGGGAATGGGGACGCCATGAACGCACACCCCCCCCCAAATGAGCGGTTGGGAGGAGGTGTGCCCCCCAAAGAGGGTCTGAGGAGATATGCACCCCCAAAGGGGGGCGATGCCCCCCAACCCCCCCTTCCCGAGGACAGGGGCGCCCCCCCCATTCAGGGCCCTTTTCCCGGGGGTCCCTCCCCTACGTGTCCCCCTTTCTGAGGGGGGGGCGGCACCGCCCCACCCCTCTGGCAGCGCGGCGCGGCCGCTCCCCTCACCTGATTGTCCATGGCTGGGCACAGCAGCGCCGCGGGCCCCGCTCGCTCGCTCGCTCCCGCCGCCGCGGCGGTTTCGCTGCCCGGTCGGCGGGGCGGGGGGGGAGAGAATCTCTTCCCCGGCTCTGTCCACGAGCGAAGCCGCTCTGTCTGTTCCCCCCCACCCCCCTCCCCACCACCTCGGCCGCCGCCTGCTCGGTCGCGGCCCCTCACGGCCCCGCCGCCCGCCTCATTGTGTGTCACTCACAGGCAGCGCCAGCCCCGCGCCCGCCCCGCGGAACCGGAAACCGCCTCAGCGCCACAGCGGCCCCCGCGCGCCGCCAATGCCCGCGCGCCGCACGCCGCGGGGCGGGGCCCCGCCCTCCTCCCCGTGATGGACAGGCATTCCCACCAATGAGCGGCGGGCGGGCTGAGGAGTGGGCGGGCTGGGGGCGGGGCCAGCTCGGGGGGTCAGGCGGGGGGCGGGAGCGGGGTCCGGCCGCCCCCCCCCCCTCAGCCCCGTGTGGGGCGATGCGGCGGCTGCTCCGCTCCGGCTGCTCCGCTCCGGCTGCAGTCACCGTGCTGTCCCCGCTTCTGTCCCCGCTTCTGTCCCCGCTTCTGTCCCCCGCGACGTTCCTCTTAGTGCACAACCAACACCGGCACCGCGCGTGTGGGCCTCGCCGTGCTCTCCCGGCCGCGCCATCCCGCCCCTTCTCCTCCCATGCCGCCCTCGGTCCACGTTTCCCCGACGGTGTGTTAATTCCCGACACAAATGAGGTGGGAACAAGGGGAAACGTGGGGAGCCGCAGGTGCCGATGCGGTGGGCTCGGCAGCCCGGGATGGCCGGGCAGGGCTCGCCTTGTTCCCGCTCCTTCCTGCGCCTCTTTTCTCTCCGTTTCTCCCTCACGCTCCCCCGTCTCATTTTAACCGTCCTTGTCTTTCATTTTCCCTCAGAAAAACTCCCCTTTTCCTCCTGCCTCTCTCTCACTTCCCCTCAGTTTCTCTCATTTGCGCTTGTTCTCCCCCGTTTTCCCTTACTCCTTTATTTTCCCTTGTTCTCCCTAATATTTCTTTTGCCCATACGCTCTCATTTTCTTTCCATTTCTTTCCTTTTCCTCTCAATCTGCCTCATTTCTCCCATCAATCTCCCACATTTCATCTCAGTTTCTATTTTCCCCTTGATGTCACTCCTTTTTTCTTTCTTTCTCCTTTCCCTCTTTCATTCTTTTCCCCTGAGTCTCCCTCATTTTCCACTCAGTTTTTCTCATTTCCCCTTTCATTTTCTTTCCTTTTCCCCCCTCAGTCTCCCACATTTCCTCTTAAGTTTCCATTTTCCCCTCGTCTCACTCATTTCTCCCTCAAGTCTCCCTCATTTCCCTCTGTTTATTTCCTTTTCCCTTTGGTCTTCTTCTTTTCCCCTCAGTCTCCCAGATTTTCCCCCTCAGTCTGCCTCATTTCTCCCCTCAGTCTCACACATTTCCTCTCAGTTTCCATTTTCCTCTTGGTCACCTTCATTCTCCTCATTTTTTCCCCTCAGTCCCCTTCATTTTGCCCCTCAGTTTCCTCATTTTCCCTCACTCTCCCCTCATTTTTCCCTCAGTTCCTCTCCATTTTCTTCTCGATCTCCCTCATTTTCCCCTCAGTCTCCCACATTTCCTCTCAGTTCCCATTTCCCCCTCACTTCCCTCATTTCTCCCCTTTGTCCCTCATTCCCCCACAGTTCCCTTCCCGCCTTCCTTCCCCCTCTCCCCCCTCTTTCTCCCTCCCGGGGAGAGTTTTACCCTTTTATTTTTGTAAGTGACAAGTTATAGCTCTCAATTTTGCCAGCCCTAAAGGAACGGGGGGAACTGATCTTTACAAGTGCAATTGGTGACTGTTTCCGAGCAAACTCGCTCAGAATTTTTCTCCGTGCAACTTTCTTGTTTGAAATAGTTTGTTGATCTCTGCGAGGCGGCAGAAAAACCCCGTGTTAGCCAATAACTCTGTGTGTCGCTGACTGATCGCCACAGGCGAGGATTAATCGGTTCCCAAATGGTTCTAAAGAGCCACTTTACCTCATCAACCTGATAGAGGATATTAGCGAAGCAAAATGCTTAATCGCTTCAGTTAACAACAACAACAACAAAAAAGAGCCTGATTTGGGTTCCTTTAAGTGCTCCGGTTTTAATTTTCCATGTTTCTGTCTGATGCAGTCCCAAGAGACATCTCCTTGGACAGTCCCTTTTCTTCTCCATTGAGAAAGGGCCTCTTTCTCTGGGAGTTCTCATTGATATCTTTAATTGTGAACATTATTCCCATGCACGTGACTCTCGGGTCTAAATCTTTTTATTTTCTACCTCCCCATCTTGGCTATTCACTCACAGCCTCATCACAGTCCTTGGTGGTTACGTGCTCCCAGGGCTGAGTATTTCCTGGGAATGTCTTCGTCTTTCCCAAGTTTGCCCTTGCTCTGCTGAATTTCCACCTTGTGCAAGAGATGTTGTTCAGACGCACCAGACACTGAGCTTTTTTCCTGAAAAATTGCCTGTTACTTCCTCTGAAACATCGTTAGAATTTGCTTTTTTTTTGTTTTCATTTCCCTCAATGGCAATTTTTCCATGCCTTTATTTTTGCCCAGCCTGGCGTTAATGGTTGTTTTCGTGCTCTCCCGGTGCAGGACACAGCTGCCATCCCACTTCTGGTTTGGAGATAGGTTACTCCTACTGCATTCAGGGGCAGGATCTGAGCAAAAACTTGGACATTTCCAAGCTGGGAAACCCAGAGCCAGGTGCCTCGGCTTCCACATGCACTGTGGCAGCCCAATAATTGCACATTAAACCACATTTTTACTGACCAGTTTGGGGCGTCCCATTTGGGGTAAGCACCACCTGGTGCTCCAAGCACTCTCTGCTGGGACAAACAGTTCAGAGCTGGACTTTGCTGATCCCCGTGGATCCCTTCCAAGTCAGGATATTCGATGAAGTGGCGTGAAGGGATTAATTTCAAATGTGCTGGGGTGGCTCTTTACATTCAACTGCGAAAACACTCAAGGAGAGAAATTCCTAGAACCAGCCTTTGCTCTGCTAGCAGTTCCCAGCCTGAACCGTTTCCAGCGCAACTGCTGATCAAACCTACCCCGATTTTCTTTTCAAGCTCCCCTCAAAAAGGGAAAAAAAAAAAAAAAATAATCACAGCCGAAGGTAGGAAATTTGCCAGGCTCTTTGGGCGAGTGTTGGGAGTTCGGGTGCTGGGGACGCCAGAGCCAGCAGCCATCCAGGCTTCTCCAAACTCCTAATTTTGCAGGGAGATCTCAAGCTAACGAGCTGTCAGCCGAGTGCCTTCGCACCCAAGGCAGCCGTGGGCTGAGCTCCTGGTTCTTTAGACCTATTCCAGCAACTTCTGGGCTTTGCAATAAGCGTCTGCAAATCCAATTAGCGTCTTTCTTTGTGGCACTGGATGCTGGCAGAGATCCGCTGTGCTGCTGCCATCTACAGTAGGGCCAGTGCCAATGGATAAGAAACAGCCCTTATTTGCATATTCAAATATGCAAATGAGACACGACAGCTCTCCTTCATTTTTGTTTGGGTTTTTTTTTTAAATTTTATTTTTCTTTCCAGAGTCTTGACTCAAAGATCCTTGTCTCAGACTGAAAGGTGTGTGTTTAATCTGGCTTGGCCCATGGTAGGGGACCATGCCAAGGGCTGGTTCTGTCCCGTGAGAGTTGGGGATGATGGAAAATAAAGTGGAAAAAAGACTTTGCACTGCACTTATCCCTGCCTTGGCCAGGGATGGGAAAGATTTCGGGGGTGTTTTCCCAGGTTCCAGCCCTGGGAAAGGACAACACGTTCTTTCTCTCTCCTGCCTGTGCACACCATGGATGTTTAACAGGCTGAACGTGGCCGTTCCTGGGGAGTGGGAGCAAAGGAGGCAACAGCCAGGGCATTGAGATCAGATGAGTCCTGGGGCTCCAGTGGGGAAAGTCCTGACAGAGCAGCCCATGTCCAGGTGTGCCCCCAGTCACCAGACTGGCAGAGCCCAACTCTTGGGATGATCTGAGGAGCAGGCAACTGCAGACAAAACTGCCCCTCTTCCCTTCCCTGGCTCCCTTTTTCTGCAGGAACTCAGCATTGACCCCCTCAAACACACACACAGCCTCCTACCCTCCCCAGAAACCCCTCTGGACCATCCTCATGCAGTCCAAGATGCCTGGATTGCTCATTTTTCAGCAAATGTTCTTTCCTGTAGGTTTAGCATCCCTCACTGCATGGTGGGCTGTACATCGGCTGCAAGTCCCTGTCATGGTTTTGTATGTCTGTGCTTGTGGCTTGCCCTTCCTGTCTCTGGAGAAACAAGTTTATTTCACTGTTTTTCATCATTCATTATTATTTTCTCATTACTAATTTAGTTGCAGGCTTCCCTGCTTCCACTCTTGCACTGAAGACCACGACTTCTGTGGTCAGTCTGGGCTCTGAGTGGCTTGGACACCAGCCAGGGAACAAGCAAGGCTGATTCTGGCACAGAAAGAATCAGGCAGTGCAGAAAAAAATATCATCTTGTAATAGCTCTGAAGGGTTTAAAGATTAGGACCCAAACCTTACGTTTGAGCAGGGTTTCCCTGAGAAAATTCACCCTCCCACTTTGTGCCCATGTGAAACATGATTGAATGGAAAGGTCCTCAAGTTCTGTGTGTCAGTGACTTCACTGCCTTCTCTTAGAGTTACAAAATGATTACAGTGATCTTCACCCACTTCTGCAAAGCACATCCCATGAGCCAAGTGCTCTGTGGTGTTCCCAAGATGAGCAAACCTGCAGCTAAAACTCAGATTTGGTGATATTTAAGTAAGAAGGGGCAGAGGTCTTTCTCCTGTTGTGGACCAATGCTTTGCCAACCACAGCATCACCATCATCACCCTTGTGTGCAGCCTCTGAAAACGTCCTGAACCTGAAGCTGAGGGAGGATTTGGTTTCTCTGGGGGCACCTGGGTGCTGCTGTGGTCTGTGTCTGGCACAGGGTCACCTCAGGGTGATGGGGAGAAGCTGTGAGTGAGGGCTGCAGCCACGCTGGCTCCTGGTTTGTTAATCAGTGCTGGGATCCCTGCAGGGAATCCTGGGCTTGTTTCAATCAGCTGTGAACCCCAGCAGTGTTTATTCTTCTAAAAAATGATTTTCTTTTGCCTGTTGTCTGCCTTCCCCTTCTGCAGTTCACACTCCACACTGCAGTGTTCACAGAACATATTTAACACTGGTGTAGTGTAGCAAAAGCCCAGATTGTTAATAACCAAAAACTCTGATTGCCAAAAAGATACTCCTAGCAACTACTAGCTGCATCTGGGAAAAATTACAGACAGCTTGGAAATTCTTTAGTTCCTTATTAATGAAGGACTTTGTAAAAAAAAACCCAACCCACACTGTAATACAGTTTAGCTTAACTAAGTTCTTTTGTGCCCGAGGAAAATCTAAATTATAGCATGCTAGAGCTACTGAAAAACGCAGAAGGATTTAAATGTACAATAACCCTCGGAACCAGAAGGAAGAGGGAAAATTTTCTTAGTAAGCGGGAACACAATGAGAATTTATTTTATTCTTTCTGGGTATTTAGTGCTGGTGAAAAGAGCCAGATGAATAGTCCCAAACACGTCACGTTCCTTGCAGATGCAACATGGGCAGCACAGGCGTTCTGGAACTGCCCCACCAACGTGACCCACTTCTGAATGAGCAGCACCAGCTTGCTGGGGGAGAAAGGAGCCTGTCACTATTCAGCCCCTGACCCCTCTGCTCCAGGCTGCTAATGAAGGGGCCTCATTAACACCAAAGGTGAGCTTGGCATTGTAATGTGCTGCTGGAGTGACACCCATCAATCCTCAGTGCTGGCTGTTGGGGTGAGGGCACCTTCCCCTTGTGCTCTGCACACACAGAGGTCAGCTTTGGCCAGGTGATGTAACAGCCTGGTGCTGCCAGAGCTGGCCAGACCTGCCACAGGGAGAATTTCACCAGCTGGATTTGTCCCAGGCTGAATACAAACTGCTGGCACAAGGACAGCTGGAGAAGACTGGCCCAGGCACCTCACGTGGCCACTGGAGCAAACACAATCGTGGGACAATAGGAGGGAGAGAGATCCACTGCTGAAATCCGTGTCTGCTCTGCACAGGGCTGCTTCTGGCTGCTGCCAAAGTCTTTGAAAGGTGCCCTTCTGCGTGCTGAGAGAGGCTACCTTGTGACTGGGGACAGCCACCCCGGGCAGGGTAACCTTTAGGCCACTGAAAAATACCAGATGAGGGGGAAAAATAGCTTGAAAAATAGAGCATGATGGAAGGAGATCAGTAGGGAAGTCTGACCAGCATCAAAGAGCCTGTTCTGAGTTGTGTTCTGGGTTAAAGAGCCCAAAAAGTGAGTAGGGATTGCTATCCCACATTGCCTGGAGCAGCTGTGGCTGCCTCATCCCTGGAAGTATCCAAATCCAGGTTGGGTGGAGCTTGGAGCAACCTGGGACAGAGGAAGGAGTCCCTGCCCGTGGATGGGCTTTAAAACTCCTTCCAACCCAAACCATTCCATGATTCTACAAATTCACTGAGACAGAACCTCTCCCAAGGCCCTCCCAGTGTCTGGAGTTTCCTTGGGCTCTAAGGTGGCAGTCCAGTGGCTGCATACTCGTGCTTGCCCTGGTTCTGAGCATCCTGAACTCTTCTCATGTCATGTGGAGCCTTTTCCTCTCAGGACTGGTGTTTCTGCTATTTCCAAGGCCAGTAACTCAGGCTGGTGGTTTTGAGAGCCTCTGGCCTTTTCCAAGGGCAGTGGATCCCCAGCCTGGTGGTGTGTGATGCTCTCTGCACTCAGAGCACATTGTGAGACAAAACCAGAGCTGCTGGAGCTGTTTTTCAGAGCCTGTAGCATTCCAACCTTCAGCTTGGGGAAAAGGAGGCTCGGGGGGACCTTCTGGTTTGCTACAACTCCATGACAGGAGGGTGCAGCCATGCAGGGGTTGGGCTCTGCTCCCAGGGAACAAGGGACAGGACAAAAAACAGCCTCAAGTTGGTCCAGGGGAGGTTTAGATTGGATATTGGGAAGATTTCCTCACAGAAAGGGTTGTAAAGCATTGGAATGGGCTGCCCAGGCTAGTGGTAGAATCACCATTGCTGGAAGTGTTTGAAAAACTTGTGGTTGTGGCCCCAGGGGATGTGGTTTAAGTGGTGGTGCTGCTGGATTGGTGTTCGGACTCAATGATTTGAACCATTGTGATTGATTCTGGGATTGTATGAAATTATTAAGAACTTCTGATTGTTTTTTGTAGATTCTGGGTCAGCTGCTCCCATGACAGATTCCACTAAACTGTTTTTCTGGAATGGTGTAAAAAGAGCTTTCACCTGTCTGCACAGCAACTGCAGGAGGTGTTGCCACATTTGCAAATGCATGCAAATGACCCCTGCTCTACCTGGCTCAGGTATGATAGCAGCTCTGATAGTGCCCCACGCTGCAGTGGGGGCTATGCCAACGTGCTCTGACTCAGGGCATTTGGCTGGCCCTGCCATGCTGAAATTCAGCCCACAGAAACTGCAGCTTTATCAGTGCCATCGTTACCTGTGAGACAGGAGTGCCCCTGATTGCAGCAAAGCCATTTTTTTAGCAGCGTGGCACATCTCAAACACCCTGGAGCTGGATTTTGTTGCATAAAAAGCACAGCCAGTGCAGTTTCAAGGGAGTCAGTCAGTATAAAGTGACAAACACACGTGACAAACACTCTTTTGACCAACACAGGGAGGATTCAGAGCTGTCACTGTGGAGGCAGAGCTGTAACAAATTCTTTCCTTTGTTATTTCAAATGAGCCAGGTAATACCCTCTCACGAGTGAATCCACTTATAAAGTTATAAACCATCAATATTTGAGCTGGATGAAGGATACAATGAATCCGTATCCCATTAACACAGTTTTGAAAGTGCACTCTGCAAACATTGCAGGTGCAGGCCGCTTGGCTTGAGTGCCTGGGCATTTTTATAGGCCAGGAGATCTATTTTAAATACGTGTGAAATGTGTCACGAAACATCTGACATATGTGGGAAACATATTCCTGCACCGTCTGGGCAGTGTGTGAGGTCTCTGGGGAACAGCTTGAAAACAGCAATCATTTGCATATGGATATAGAGTTATTTATTTGGTGACACCATCCCAGGGGAACAGGGGCATGGCCCAGGTCTCTGTAGGTCACAGGCAATGTCAGGGGTGTTGAACTTGTGAGGAGTATAATTGTGAGGGCAAATACAAATGGCTGAATTGTTTGTGCCTGGAAATTTTTATCTGATCCTAATAAAAAAGTTATGTGGAGGGTAAGAGGCAGAAAGAAGAAAATAATGTTATTTTTGACCCTTTGCTCTATGATATTTTAATCTATGACAGTCATGGAATCACAGAATATCCCAAATTGGAAGAGACCCACAAAGATCATGAGTCCAACCCCTGGTCCTACACAGATACCCCAACAAATCCCCCCCTGTGCATCCCTGAGAGCTGTTAGCTTGGAAAGGACCTTAAAGATCATCCAATTCCAAATCTTAATTGGAATGAATCTGTATCCGTGTCTGCCTGTAAGGATGGAAAATGTTATTTAATGTTACATGGGTAAATCATGAAGCCTGATAGGATGATTCATGATGAACAACACATGCAACTTGTTGCCATTTTTGCTCTGTTTCACAGATTTGGGGTTGATTTCACTTGTCAGTGCTCTGGTGGATGTTAATACTTGGCAATATTAGGATAGCAAACAGCAAGATCTCACATATATTAATTTCTGCATTTTCACACGACAGATCTTCATTGATTAACGTTTAAATTGGTCCCAGAAAGCACTTAGTGAGATATTGCAATTTGCACTTTATTGGCATTACGTGGCACTATTCCTTGCTCCAACTCAGCAAAATATATTCTGAAGTGTAAGTAAGTGCCATTGATATCAATGGAATTATTCATATTCTTAAAATTAAACATATGCTTAAACATTTCAGGGAGCTGAGACAGCTGGTCTCTTGTTGAAGGCCTATCTAAATAAATGCAGCATCTCCAGCAGATTGTGAAATTTACAACCCGACGCACAAATTAATGTAGACTATTTCAGCATTTCAGGTAAATCTCCACCTTTTGTTAAATTTTTTTACCAAAGAAGCAAAGTGTGACATTTCAGTACAGTCCAGTTTTATGTTTGAACACGTCTTGAAGAACCTCTGCAGAACTGAGCTCGTGACTAGGAACAGAAGTGACTGAATGTTCATTGAAAGTGAACAAAAAAAGAAAGTGGAGACCAACCTTAATTGAAACCACATTTTGAGCTGTAATGGGAAGGCACAGAAAAATTAATCCTTCCATTTTAGGTATTTTGATAGCAGCCATTAGTGGAGAGTTGAAGTTATTCAAACCACTTTGCCAGACAGAAGGGAGCTGCTTGTTTTTCTTCTGCCAGCAGCACTGAGAATGTCTTCCCAAGTGGAACCAAACCACGGGGGTTTATAGAAACAGCTGAAGAGATTATTTGATCTTTTGATTAAAACCTCATTTTTTGGTCAGCTGGTTTATTTGCCCAGGTAATGGCTGTGCTTTTCATTCCCCAAATCTCTGTGGGCCCTGGCTGTGGGTGCAGTTCAGACAGAAGCACACAGGCAGGGACCTCGACACCCTACAAAAGCAGGGACAGAGCATTCCCTGGAATATAATGGCAATATTCCCTGTCAGCTAGTCAGGACCTGATAGCTTCCACTTGTCCAGAACAGCCACCAATGTCTATGAAATCCTGGCGTTTATGGTTAATTTTATCTTCTAAGAAAAGTGGACAGCAAGGATGTAGGGAAAACAGTGAGGAAAAATAATAAAAAAGGAGTATCTTTCCTAGCAGTTGTAAAGTGGGTGGGACAGGACTGCCAAACCCCAAGTTGGAAATCCTGTGTCAAAACTCCAAAGTTACACTGAGAGTTGAAAGGACAAGACTTTTAAAAGTAATAATTCTTGGAGCTTATCTCTTTCCTTCCTGGGTTTCTCAGCCCTTTGTGTTCATGGTTTCAAACTTTTGACTGTAGATGTGGGAGATTAAAACTAAACATAAAATCAGAAAAAGCTGAATCAATCTTGGTTTCACATGACTCCAGCAGAAGGTTCTTTAAATCAATCCTGAAGATTGTCAGGCTGGCACTAAAATCCCAGGACTGTGTGACATCCATTCCCTGTTTCAAAACTACCCTGTCCTTTCTCTCCGAGACACTTGACAAATAAAGATCTTTTCCAAAAGGCATAAGCGACACTCCAGTGAAGCAATTTCTTTTCCTGGCATTGTTAAGAGCAGGGACTGAGTTATTATTAATTACTTTTGCATTATTTATGCAGGTCTGTGAATGTGCAATATCTTTTACAGATAAATCACTCTGCCTTGAAAAGTTTCCAGTCTGCCAGCCAGATCCTGGGAATCTGAAACAGCAGGAGGCAACTGGTGCAGCAGAACAGGTAAATGTTAATCCTTGATGCTGCAGGACTGGTGCTTTATCAACGTTTTTCTTTCATTTGTTTTGCAATTGCACCAAATAGACTCAACTGATGCTGTTGTTTCCCAACCTCTTTAATCTGGCATCAGCTGACAGGAGCAGCCTCCATCCTGTTTCTCATTCCCTCTCCTTCTCCTGCCTCTCTTTTTTGTGGTTTATGCAGCCACGTGGAGAGCCAAAGCAGGGAAATGATGTGGCAAAGTTTAGGAGAGGTTTCCTTTTGGCCAGTGCCAGCCCTGCCCCCTGAGGCTGGGGGTTTGCAGATCCTCCTGCCCTGCTGGTGTCACACCCACACGGCCGAGGATCCCAGGGCACAGGGAACCCTCACAACTCCCCAGGGTGTCGAGAAGGGGCCACTCCTCACCCCCTGAGGATTTCCCCATTCACTGTTCTGGCCATCCCTTCATCCCCCTGGCAGTATTTGGGAGTGTTTGTCAGCTCTGCCCCACAGACTGCAGCCGTGGCTGCCTGGCAGGAAGGACAGAGCATCCCCAGCAGCTTGGGGACATTTTGGAGGTGCAAACCCAGCCTCAGATAACCCTGTGCAGCCCTAGGGATGCCCAGATCACTGTCACAGGCTGGTTTTGGGGCTGTTTTGCTTTCTCAGGCTGCAGCCCTGCTCGGAGCAGGAGGCCCAGCCTTGGGCGCTGCCGCCCTTTTAAAGCTGCTTTGTGGGTTTCTTTTCTTTTCTCTCTCTCTTTTTTTTTTTTTTTTTTCCCCAGGTTCCCAGGCTGGGGATTCAGCTTCTGGCCTCATCCAGAAATCCCAGAGGGTTTCAGATCCCCACGAGGCCTCTCAATGTCTTGATCTGCTTGAATAGGCATTTTTAACGCGGCCCCGGCTGTCATCGGGGCCTGTTACAGTCACTCAACTGCAGCAACATTGTTCTCCCGGCAGCAGCGCCGGGGACACCTCCCTTATTTCCATACTGCACGGGGGGATTTGGCCACTGGGCCGAGCATCCCACCGGGGCTCGGTGGCCGGAGGTGGCCAATTAGCCCCGCTCGCCCCCGGCCCAGCCCTTCATCCCCCCGGCCGCTCTCAGCATCTCCAGCCCGCGGGGCTGCTGGCGCCTGTCCATCTCGGCGGGTCCTGCCGGAGGTGAAGGTGACCCCCTTTTCCTGTGCCAGGGGCTCCCTGGCAACGCCGCCTTTTCTTTGGAAGCGGCCTCCTCCACCCCCTGACGGGGCTCGGGGCTGTGAAAGCCCCGCTGCACTTTTGAACTTGCTGCCGGCGCGTTCAGTGGCTGCGCGGGGCAGCGGCGGCGGCGGGGCCGGGCCCAGCGGGGACCCGGTGCAATTGCCCAGAAGTTATTAATAGGCTGGGGAAGAATGTGATGGGCCGGGGAAAAGCTGAGGAGGGGGGAGAGCGGCAGGGAGGGTCAGCGAAAGGGAGACGGGGTGATGAGGGGAGAGGTGGGAGTGGTGGCACGCAGAGGAGACAAAGAGGCAAAGAGACGAGATGGGCACCAGGACGGGCAGGCAGGGCCATGCACAGGTTGGAGATGCGAATTCCCACTGTCCTGCCCCTTGTGCAGGTGTCTGAGGGGTGGCCGTGCTGGAGGAGAGGTGTCTGACCCCAGTGCTGGGGGATGGAGGGAACAGAGGGACCAGGCCTGGGAGTCCAGTCCGTGGCAAGGCAACCCTCTCCCAGGATGAAATATAGCTCGGGGTTCATGAGCCAAATTTGCCATCTAGTGGCCCTGGGGACCATTGCAGAGACAGCCACGAGGCAGCCGCCGCCATGGAAAAAGGCGCTGCCAGTCACCTTCTCCTCAGAGATGAAATCCAGAGTGCTCCTGCTCTTCCTTTACTCGAAGGGGCCCAAAAATGGTCCCTGTAGTGACATTGCCTAGGTGTGGCTGCAGGGAGCCAGCCTCAGCCAGCTGCCAGCCTTGGTGCTCCCCTGTGACCGTCCCGGCTGGACCAGGACCCGGACCCACCACAAGGCTCAGCTTGTCACTGTGAGCAGCAAGGTTTAGGGAACAGGAGAGCGTCCCATGGCTGTAAGAGCAACAGTGGGGACAGTCTGGAAAACACAGCAGTGTCTTTCCCTGCAGCTCTACATCTCTTTCTTCCTGCAAAGGTAATGACATTTGTATCTAATGTCAGAGAATCACAGAATCCCAGAATATCCTGAGCTGGAAGGGATCCCCAGGGATCATCAGTCCAGCCCCTGTTCCTGCACACACACCCCAACAATCCCCCCTGAGCATCCCTGGGAGCGGTGTCCAAAGGCTCCTGGAGCTCTGGCAGCCTCGGGGCTGGGACCATTCCCTGGGGAGCCTGGGCAGTGCCCAGCACCCTCGGGAGGAAGAACCTTTCCCTGAGCTCCATCCCAAGCCCTGACACAGCTCCAGCCATTCCTGGGGTGCTGTCCCTGTGCCAGAGCAGAGCTCAGCCCCTGCCCCTCTGCCTCCCCTCAGGAGGAGCTGCAGCCCCCGAGGAGCCTCCCCTCAGTCTCCTCTGCCCCAGCTGAATGAGCCAAGTGCCCTCAGCCGCTCCTCAGACCCTTCCCCAGCTCCGTGTCCCTCCTTTGGACACTCTCCAACAGCTTTGGATCCCTCTGATCTTGTGGTGCCCAAAGTGTCCCCAGCACTGGAGGTGAGGCTGCCCCAGTGCAGAGCAGAGTGGGACAATCCCCTCCTTCAGACAGCTTTGACCATCATGGCTCTTCACCTCCTCCTGCCCCCAGACAGCCCTTCCAGAAAGCAGAGGAGTCTCCAAGTTTCCTCTGTGTCCTTTGGAAACTCAGAGCTGGGGAGGAACAAGGGCCACTGGGGTTTGAGGAAGGGGAAGAGCCTGGGGCAGGGCACCCCAAGACCTGGGCCAGCAGAGTCTCTTTTGGGCTGTCATCCAGGATTTCTGTTTATAAACAGCTCTCCCTGGGTCAGAGAGAGCTTTGGCCATCCTGTCTATGGGAGTGACTGGCAGATGAGAGGAAAGAAAAGGGCTTCAGTGTAAGTCAGTGTCCACAGCTTTAATGCACAGCTCTCCTGAGTAAGACCGCATACATCAATAAATAGAGTTAATAATAATAATTAGAGTAGCCCCAGCAAACCCAGCTGTCACCAGTTTGGCTTCAGTGTTCTCTGCTGTGCCCTTGTCAGCAAGGGGTGCTGGTGCTTGACTAACACAGAGGACACAGAAGCAGCACTGTGTCCCTCCTTGTGGGGATCTGCTGGAGGAAATCTCCAGCTCCCTGAACACCAGTCCAGGCAGAGCCTTCCGAGGCACCAGTGGGCTTCCACCTTGCTTCATGCCCAGCATCACAAGGCCTCAGCTGCTCCCTGCCCCCTCCACTACCACACTGCCCCTGCCTGAGGAACAGGAGGAACACAACCGAGACGTTCCCCATGTGAGCATCACACATCCCATGCCCCAGGGAGGCCTGAAGGCACCCAACTCTAGCACTGCTTGTGGGGTTCCTCCAGGGTCACATAGGGCACCACAACAGGCCATGAGTCACTGGGCCAGTATTCCAGCTTCGGCTTGAACGAGGGCATCTCGTAGCTGACGTCGAAGTAGATGACCAGAGGGCAGCAGTACAGCAGGGACATGGCTATCAGCACGTGCCTGACAAGGAGACCAAAACCGTGTGTTGGACAGAGGGATCTTTGCCTGCTCGCATGGTCACCCTGAGGCTGCAGCCCCCAAAGGTCCCATGAGGGCTGCAGGGAGTGTGGGTCCTGCAGAATTTGTGCCTACAGGGAAATCCTGGCAGAGCTCTGTGAGCTGGGCCAGGAACAATTCCTGGTGCAGAGGGGCTGGGGTGACTTAGGGGACTCATTCAAACTATTCCCTACTTCCTGGCTGCACTGTCTGTCCCAGCCATCCCAGTGCTTTGTGGGGATGGATCTGAGTGTGCAGCACTTGCAGCCCCACCTGGGCAGGCACTGAAATGTCAGGTCCAAACAAAGCCCTGCCTTTCAGTTTGGCTGCTAAAATAACCCCAAGGACATTGCACTTCACACAGCACTCTAAGAGCCAGCTGTCCACTTGGAGGGACTTCTGGAACCGTTTCACTTGCAAAACAGTGCTTGGCTGGTGTGGAAGAAGAGAGGGACATTAAACACTGATTAGGGCTGAATCCTTGGGCTGAGTTAGGAGAAGCACCAGTAGTGACAGGAAAAAGGGAGAGGGTGGGGAAATAATGCAGCTGAGTGTCTCATCTCAGCTGCCATTTCTCTGCCTTGAGCCTTTCAGCCCAGGAAATGTTTGGGCTGGGGTTCCTGGAGCTCTTACCAGAAGCTGTGGAAGTAGGGGAAGTTGATGGCCTGCCAGAGCCAGCAGAGCCACCGGTCACTGATCCAGCTGGTGATGGCCAGTGCCCACCACATCACCATGACCGCAGCCATCCGGTGAACCCGTTTGTCATTGCACCTGGAAGACACAGCGAGGGACAGGGAGCAGAGTAATCATGTTGGAAGGAAAGGGAGCTTTAAAGAGGGCTGGTTCCTGCCTGCACATGCAGCAGTGCAAAGCCCAGCAAGCTCCTTCTGGAGAGCATTCCTCAGAATTCCACAGGAACTGGAGAAGTGTGGCTCTGGGGAGAGGATTTCTGACATTCTGGGTGTGAGGATGAGGGTGGGAGATGCCAAAGCACTCCTGTCTTTCTCTCCAGACCCTTGTGGGTTCTCCCAGCCCCACACTAGCTCTCAAAGGCCCCAGAAAGAGGAAGGAGCTGCAGAGACAACAGCCGAGGGGGAGAATCATGGACTCATAGAACTGTAAATGTTGGAAAAGACCTTTAAGATCATCATGTCCAACTGTTAACCCAGCACCACCACCATGTGCAGTACAAAACCCTGACCTCAACTGCCTTATCCACAGGGTTGTTGAAAACTTCCAGGGATGATGTCTCCACCAGTGTCCCATGAGTTGTCCTCATTCAGCACAGCCACCTGGGCCAGGTGCCCTTCTTGTTCTGAACTGCCCACAGTTCCCTGGGCCTCTGCCTGCGCCCTCCCCAGCACACGGGGCTGGTGAAGACTTGGGCTCAGTTCACTGCTGAGGACAGAGTCACTGCCCGACAGGAGCACAGCTGGACCTGCAGATAACCCCTGAGCCCCCTCCTTACTTCTTGAGCTCCCGCCAGGTCAGGTACAGCAGGTGGAAGGCGATGCAGTTGAGCGCGTAGGCATTGAGGGTCGGCTTGATGAAAGACATCAAGGTGCTGATCACGGTGGTGATACCAGTCAGCCAGACGAAATGCCTCCTGAGGGGAATTGGGAGTGAGTGTCAGTGCCCCCAGGGCTCACAGGAGGGGAGGGTAAGGATGGGAAAGGTCTTGCTCCTGTCCTGAGAGGGGAAAAGCTTCTCCAGCACCTCCAGTCTGTTTGCACGTGGCTGACCTCAGTGTCTGTGTGTCCTGGCAGGAAGGCTGAGGGAGCAGCCCTCAGTGGGTGGGTGACAGACCCACAGCACAGCCCAGGAGGCAGCTCCTGCACTTTCATGGTGGTGCCAGGGATGAGGCAGAGGCAGGGATCTCTGCACAGGGCAGGACTGTGCAAACACCGATTTGGGCTCCCTGAGCAACAATAGGGCTCAGAGGGGCCTTTCACATGCAAATCCCTTCCCAAGTCTCTTCCCTCTCCCCCAGCCGTGTCTCCACGGTGAACTCCTGGTGACCTCCTGTTCGGCATGGGAAGAGCAGACTTGGAGCAGGTCTTTGCAAGGAGCTGGGCTGGATCAGAGGGCTCCAGCCAGGAGGGGACATCCTCTGAGTAAAGCCCTGCTGGGTTCCCATATCTGCTGGTCCATGCCCTCCCAGTGGCCCCGTCCTTTCTGCTGGGCTCCTCCAGCCAGGGCAGCCCTCCTTGAAATGAGGGGTGTAACCATCTAGTCCTATGGGAAACCCCCCCAGCCTTGAGGGAAAGCTCTCTGTGGATGATAGAGTATGCCGGAACAGATTGACAGTCTGAGTAATTGAATGTTAATGTTCAGGAACTATTAATTTCCTAATTAATTCTGAAATTCTCCATGTGAAGTTTCCTCTGCAGCGACACAAACACAAACAGCTCCAGCTGAGAGGAGCCCAGCACACGAGGGTTTTGACTTTTCCTCTGTCAAAAGAAGGAGTTCCTAGTCCTAAAGCCCTTCAGTGACCTCAGAGCTGACCCCTTGCCGAGGAACTGGAGGATCTATGGGTCACTACACCTCAGTGTCCCATCCCTCCCCTCAAAGCCTGAACCGTGTCCCTCTGCGTCATACCTGGTCTTGATGCACTTGGGGAAGTAAGCCTGTGGGTACCAGAAGGAATAAGCCACAGCCAGTGTCCAGAGGATGGAGAGCTCATCCAAGAGCTGTCCCACGTAGCTCAGGGTCATGTGGAAGTACATGGAGAAGACACCTGCAAGGAGCAAGGGCACCTTGAGATGACAAAGCTCCATCCTCCCACAAGCCCTGGGCGGTTCTTAGGGGCTGTTTCTGAAGATACACCATTACTGAAGAGCAGCAGGGTGTGGATTTTGGTGTTCAAGGGGGCTGGACTGAGTCAGTCCTGTCACACCACGGGGAATTACAGGGCTGGAAGCTGCATATCCACAGCTGGTAGGAACCATGGGCTGCAGGCTTCAAACTGACCTGGCTGCTTGGTTGCCCACCCGGGTTTTCCCTGTGCTTTGGCCACTGAGACCCTCCAAAGGTCTCATGTTGGGTAGTCTGGCAAATTGTCTGGTCTTCCCACAGCACTGGCACCCACCTACGAGGAGGAGCAGCCCCGAGACAAAGTAGAGGGGCACAGCCTTCTTCTGGCAGTACTGCCGGTTCAGGTACAGCAGTGCAGGGGACAGCACAAAGAAGCTGACATTGCTGATCTGAAAAACAAGAGGCACACTCAGCTTCTGGCAAACCCCATCCCACCATGTGCCTCAGTTTCTCCGTGTGTGAGAAGAATCCTGATCTCCAGCAGAGAGCCCTGTGCAGAAGCAGGGGTTGCTCTTGGCAGAGGAAGAGGGCAGAGGTGTTTCTCGAGAAGCCAGGCTGGAACTGGAAGGGCAGCTCTAGCTGGCTGGAGACACCTCTGCCCTCCCTCTGGGGCCAGCAAGCCCAGGGTGAGCTGCTGTGTCCCCTCTGGGTGATGCTGGTTTATCTTCAGCTGCCTGGTGAACTCCTTTTTGCAGCCTTCTCCCTCTCATGTCAACGCAGACCCTCCAGGAGCTGCCTGGATGGCTCCTGACCCTTCCAGGCAGCAGTGATCCCCCTGTGAGGGGTTGGAAGGGTGTGAGGAGCTCGGCCAGCACAGCAAGCCACAGTCAGCAAAACATCCTGAACATGGAGTGGGTGTGGTGGAGAGCAGCAGGATGAGCAGCACATCAGTCGGAGGGAACAGACAGGACTGAGGTGACATCCTGTGGTGTCAGGTGTGAAGCCATCTGGCCTGGCGAGGGGAGGTGCTCTGGACACTGATAATTACATGAGGTCATAAACCTCCTCTAAACACACCTGGCAAATGAACACAGAGGAATTATTCTGCTCTGGTTTCCAACTCTGCAAAATTCCTTCTTTGACGGACTTTGATTAGTCTGGGGAACAGGGAATGGTGCTGGGGAACGGGATGGTGCTGGGGAACAGGGGATGGTGCTGGGGAACAGGGGATGGTGCTGGGGCTCAGCTTCTTTCTGGACTGGCTCAAGCTGCCAGTGCTTCAGAGAGAGGAGATGCTGATGGGCAAGATGTGGGAGCTCGGGAGGAACAGTGAGTACTCAAAACCTGGACCTGTCTGCTGGGCCAAGCCTGCTCCACCCTGCAGCACAGGGGAGGGAAATCTGAACTAATTTAATTACCCTCTGTGGGTTCCTACCCTGCCTTTTTCACCTGACTTTGCAAGCTCAAAGAAGGGATATCCCTGGGGAGCATGGCCTCTCCAGGGAAAATGGTTCTTGCTTACAAACGGTTGGGATTGTGGTGCTGCATTTACCTGCCAGACAGCTCTTTGGGGCTCTGGAGCCATCTGCTGAAGTGCCATTTGGCAAAGCACCAGGGTGACTTTTATCTCAGCCTGACAATCCTTCTCCTTTTATCTTCCTGCTCCACGCCTGGAATTTGTCATCCACAGCTGGAGTCTCCCCCACCTCAGCAACACCAGGTAAACTGTAAAATCGGTGCTAGGCTTGTGGTGTCCCCTGGGATCTCAGTTTATGGTAACAGGGCAGCAAATCACTGGGATGTTGTCATCTCTCTGGAACACACCCTCTCCTATTCCAGAGGGAAACACAATTCACGCCTAATGTGAGGTCTCTATTCCCTTAAACACCGGAGATTCATCTTGATTTTCACTAAGGCTTCCATGAGACAAGTTGATGTTCCCATTAGCAGCAGTTCTCAGGCCGAATGTATCGGTTTTTCCATAGGTGCTTAGAGCCAAATCCAGGCCAATTCCCGTTCCAGCCATTAAAAGGGAAGTGCTGCTCCCATTTGCACCCTTGAGGTCAAATTGTTCAGAAACGACTGAGAAATCAAACCACGTGTTCAAGCAACAACCACGCTTGAAACACTTCTTTTCCTCTGAAATGATTAAGGAGACTTTTGGAAGGCAAGCAGGGATAGCAAGGGGAGGGAAAACGCTTGGGGAAAAGGCAGGAGGGTGCAAGTGCCAGCACGCACGACAGTGAGGAAATGCGGTATAGGAGAGCTCTGGTTCCCTGAGCGCCGGGCATTGCAACAGTGCCATTAATTACATGATAGCTGTGTTATCACTTCATTAATTCGGGACGAGATGTGCAAGATCAGATAACAGAGGGGAGGGATAACCAGGGGAACCGTGCCAATAGGGTCAGGAAGATAAACGGGATTCCTTGCAGAACAGCCAAGCTGGGATTTAGGGGACAGCTCCCACCCCTGTGGGGGACACGGGGTTTTCATCACTCGTCGGCTCCAAGCCCTGATTTGTAAATGCTGACTTTCTGGCTTCCCTCTAGGATGTGGCAAGCTCCATCTCAGATGTGGTTAGGAGGGTTTTGTTCCCAGGTGACCCATTAGAAGATTTTCTGGAGTTTCTGCTCAGTCTGGGACTCCCTAGCACAGCTTCTCTTTCAGCCTCCCTCCCAGCTTCTATTCCAGCCTCTCTGGTCACACTGACAGGAGGCACCAGCTCCCTCTGGCCGGGATATCAGGGAGATAAGGGAGGGGAGATGGAGCCAAGGTGTGATAGGACATGTGAGAGTCCCCCTGCCTGAGCTCCCAGACTGTTCCACGCCTCTGTAAGTGAGAGTTATTGCTCCAGGTGCCTCAGCTGAGCCCCACTATTTGCTTCCTTTCCTAGGAGAGAAGAGAGGCTGAGATCAGCCTCTAAGCAGCTCTAATCCTGCATTAACAGGGACAGGCAAGGGACAACATTGGGAAGACCCCAACTTCTGCAACTCCAGCCTGAGATGGAGGGACAGACCCTTCCCATGGGACAGGTGAGATCAGCCTCTGATATGGATTGAGGCAGGAGGTGCTGGTTTAAGCACAACAGCTGTGCAATGGCAGCAGAGGCTGCTCCTCCTTCCACTCCAGCCAGGCACTTTCTGCAGTGGAAGGAGATTCCTGCAGGACTCATGGCAGGGAGTTCATTCTCACTCACAGTGAACCAGCTTTAGCTGACAGAGGAGCCCACAGGGCCAGAGACAGAAGTGAACATCTCTGAGGCTCCCCAGACCTGTGCAGCAGGTTCCTAAAGCCAGGCCTGTGCAGCAGGGGTCGAGGCTGCAGTCCTGCTGGTGCTTTGGGGCAGGAAGCAGCAGTTTGGGGAGTGTTTGCAGCATCCTGGGCCGTGCTCCTGAGCACAACTTTCTAGGCAGGCAAGAGAGCCATGGGATTAGTGAGAATGTGAGAGGGCTAGGACACCCCACACAGCCCTGCCACTGCCACTGAGCCCTTCCTTGGTAGATCTGCACCCTTTATTTCACCACTCAATGAAGCATCCAGGATCTCTGGGTGTGAGCAGCATCAGAGCTGCTGCACAGACACTGCTGAGGACGTGGGTGTCATTACCAGCATCCTGGATCAGCCATTTCAGCAAAGAAACGAGGGTAGAAAGACAAGTCCCTGACTGATGACCCTCCTGGAGCACAATTCTGCTCTCCCCCGAGCAGCCAGAAGACAATAAATTTCTGGGTCACTGAGTCACTATAAATAGAGCTTTGTTGCTGAACTGCATCCAGCCATGAGCCACCATGTATTATTAGGTACTTAAAGGTACTGTTTACATTCTTTTCTCATACCCCTGGTGCTTATTTCTAATAAAAAGCATCCAAGCCAAGCAGGCCTGAGAGACTGTGGCTGGCACAGAGCAATCCCCAGCAGCACATTTGCTGCTGCTGGCACACAACAGCTCCGCTCCAGCCCCGGGCAGGGCTGGGAGGAAGACATTGAACAGGATGCTCTGTGAGGAAACCCTGATTTAGTGATCCAGGAGGCTTGGGTAGGAGCTGGCTGGGTTCCCAGCTAGCCTAAAACTCTGGAAAATTGACACTGAGGTAAATACTGGTACAATTAATTCATGGCAGTAAGGCTTGCTGCAGAGAGGCAGCAACCTGAATATAGAGAACGAATAAATGGGGAGAAGAAGAGAAGATGCAGGCTGTTAGGATCACACCTGGGAAGGTGCCCTGAGCCCCAGCTGGATCTGCAGCAGGGATAGCTACAGATCTCAGCCTGGTCAGATCTCTATAATCCCCCCTTTAGGGCACATCACAAGGAGCCTGATCCTGGGGGAGATCCCAGAGCAGGAAGGGGGATCCCTGTGCTGCTGCAGGGGGTGAGACCCAGGCAGTGCCAACCAGGGATGGGACCCAGGCAGTGCCAGCCAGGCTGTGCTGGCTGAGGAAGGGGTGATCCATGTCAGTGACACTGACTTTTGGTGACGAGGTCTGGCCCGGAGCATGGTGCAGCCTTGGGTCTGTTGTCAGATGCTCAGCTCATGGCAGATTTTATGAAGGTTTGCGCCTCTGCCACCCCTTGTGGGTGACAGAAGGTCACCAGCCAGCCTAAGGCAGGCAGCTGACATGGCAGGGTAAGGTTCCTGCTGCTCAGGAATCACATTCTAAGTCAGAATTGTTTCCCTCCCTTCCTGCACAAGCACTCTGCTGATCTCCTGTGCCTGGCAAAAAGGACATCAGTGCAGAGACCATAAAAAGCTCTTTCTCTGCTGAGGAAGAGGTGCCCAGTGTCATACAGAAGAGAACAAGGGCAAGTTCAACCACTGCAAAAAAATCCTGCAGGGTTTGCTTGTCCATATCCCTCTGTCCCTCAGTATCACACTTGTTTTTATCTGCATTGGAACATGCATTGGAGAGGTTTTCCTCACTGTGCCTGAGTCCCACATAGTGAGAGTTCATCCCAACAAGCCCAGTGGTGTGATATGGAAACCTGGGAGACGGCTGTGGCTAGCAGGGACCTCCCTCCAAGATTGGGCACCTGGGTGAGATTTTCAGGAGTAGCCACAGAATTTAGAAACCTGTGCCACAAAACCACCCAGGCAGCTGAGAGTTAATGTTTTATGGGAATTAGAGTACCTACAAGAATTAGTCATGCATCTGGCCACACCAGCTGGTGTCCAGCAGAGGAGTCAGACACTGAAGTCCTTTTGAAGAGCTCCTGAGATAGTTGTTGGTGTGATAAGGATTCTGAGCCATGAAGTCTGGCTGTAAATGGTATCTCAGTTCCAAACTCGTGTTTAAAAATGCTGCCTTATGTATCAAACTAGGACATGAGACAAATTTAACTCCTAGAAGGAATTCAGACCAAACCCAAACCGTCCACTTTCAGGCTTTGTGCTCTTGGTGGAAATCAGCCCCTCTCCAGTGAGTCTCAAACACAGAGGCTTTGGGCACTTCCAGCTGCATTTAGAATGGTTTGGGTTGGAAGGGACCTTAAAGATCATCTCCTGCCACCCCTTGCCATGTGCAGGGATATGTTCTGCTCAAGCAGGTTGCTCCAAGCCCTGAGAGCTGAGATGCTGATATGATTATTGAGTGGTTTCTGTATTTCCTTGCTGGTTATGCCCTACTCTGCACCTCTGAGCCCATGCAGCATCAGCAGTAAACAGCAAACAGCACAGAACACTCAGCTGGGTGCCACAGGGAAGCAGGATTTGGTCTGGACTGGCAGAGCTTTCTCTGAGTGCCTCAAATAGCAGTGACTACACACAGCCCCCTCCTCTGAGACCCTGGCTGGGTGTTTAGAGCCTGCAGGATTTGGGCTGGGGAATTACCGTTATTACAGGTAATTTATTAAAAACAGGAAATGCTTTAAAAAAAAAGAGGAAGAGCCATTTCCATGAGAACAAGATCTTCTAGGGTTAGACAGTAATTGCCAAAAGCTGTAAACAAGGTCTGTGGAAGGCTGTAAATCCACATGCCTCACACCCCTGGGAGCCTTTAATTGCTCTGAGGGAGCAGGACATGCTCGAGAGGCCGCTTATCTCCCAGCCCTCTGCAGGCAGATATGGATGCTCCAGCCATGCTGCAGCCAAGGCACTGGCACTGGGTGATAAAGGATCACAGGAGGTGAAACTGGCTCAAGCAC
The DNA here is from genome assembly GCA_018697195.1 of Certhia americana. Taxonomy (NCBI): domain Eukaryota; kingdom Metazoa; phylum Chordata; class Aves; order Passeriformes; family Certhiidae; genus Certhia; species Certhia americana. The sequence continues at coordinate 256,239 of JAGMWU010000053.1, forward strand.
CAGCTTCCCTCTGCTCCCAGTTCCGTATTCCCAGCCTGCCTGACACGGTTCATGGAAGTGCTGCCTCTCATTTTGCCACTCCTGTACATTTAGCTGGAATATATGAGCCCTGTGTGGGACTTACCCCAGTTGGCAGCAGAGCTGCAGGACTGGTATAACAGGATCTCACAGACCTGGGCTGTGAAGGAGCTCTGCCAGAGTTTTCTCCCTGGGAATCAACCCTCCACAGACACCAGGAGCACCCCTGACCCCAGTACATTTTGGGGAGCGACCGTTGCAAGCAACAAAAGTCCCGTGATTTACCTGAAGCTCAGAAAACGCTCCCCATACCAGCACCCTCCAGCATCAGGAATTTCAAAGGAGTGAGGAGGAGGAAAGAAAACAGGGATGTCCCGTCCTGTCTGGATCCCAAAATCAGCTCCTGTGTGCCTGGAGCCAGCCCCAGCCTCCCTCAGCCACTCACGGTGTTGTAGTACTCGGCAATCACTGCCGAGCGCTCGAAGTTGCCCTCACACCAATCCACCTCAGCACTCTGGTAGGAAAATATGCTCGGCATGGTCAGGCACCTTGGGAAAAAGGAGAGGAGGGGGTTAGTGTTGGGCACGGGGGGGAGAGGGCTGCACACCCTAAGGGGACCCAGCTCCTCACACGTGTGGCACCAGCCAGCCCAGCACAGCACCTTACCCGGCTACCAAGGACTCATCCTCTTCCCAACACACATCCTACCGCTCAATAGTTCCTCTCTCTCCTCGCTGCAGGAGTTGCAAATCGCCCCAGAAAATGCTCTTGCACCCTGAGGATGGTCACCAGTCCATGGCATTAACATCTCTCATCAGGTGCCGTTGCTGCCTCACGACGCTTCCCCATTTCAGCCCAGTCCTTGTCACCTCGTCTTCTCTCTTCTCCTCACTTTCTTTATGACTCAGACCTTCCTTCCAGGAGGACTTCCCTGTGCTCTGTGAGTTACCTCTGGGGAGTGGACAACCCTACAGAGGTTGGTGCTCATTGGCTCTGTTCTCCACCGTCGCTCCTCAGCATCTTCCCGAGGGCTGGAACTCGGCTCGTGGGAGCTCAGCCCCAGAGCAGCAGCACAGACCCTGGGCATCACTGGACTCCTGGGGCACTGGGAGCACTGGGAGCTGCCTCTTCCCTCTGAACTGGATTTCCCTTGGAGTGCACTCCCCAGCAATCTCACCCTGGTTTGCCAGTGAAAGGGATTAGAGTTTGACACCTCCGGCAAGTTCTCCACTGCCAGACCCAACCTCTGGTAGCACTGCAGCTACAAATGGGACTCCAAAGAAAAGAAAATTGAACCTTCTGCCTGTTTTTTTTTCCCCATGTTAAAAGCTTTCCTGTCCTCATTGATTCTCAGCACTCTTTCATTAATTTATAAAAGCAGTTCTGATCCTATTTTGATCAGAAGTTTCCTACTTGCCATATTTTTTTTCAGATCCTTGATACTTTAGAACTGTTTTTGAAGACAGGTGCCAACCTTAGTGGCATCTGGAAGCACCACCAGACCCATAGTAGATGGAGTTTTGGTACAAAACAGAGACAGAAATTCCCTGGAGCTGAGCAGTTTAGTCCCTGGATGTGGTGTGGGACTAACCCAGGCAGCTGTGCTGCTCCAGCCCTGCAGAGTGAGCAGATTTGGGGTGACACCCAGCAGGCACTGAGGTGACATCTCTGAGCTCCTGAAGCACTGGTGGCAAACAGCTTTCTTTGCTTCTCTTTGAAAATCTTCTCAGCTCTAACTCAGGGAAGGGAAGTTCATCTCAAACCCACTCAACTGTTGATGATGTTCTTGAGGAGAACACAAACTCCCCGTTTGCAGCAGGGTGAGCTGAGCCACTGCCGTGTCCATCAGTCCCCTGAATGTGCAGCAGGGTGGGGCTCCCACAGCTTCCTCTGCCTCCCTTCCCAAGCAGTTCAAAGGGAGAAAACACAGGAGTGTAACACAACACAAACGAGCTCTTCTGCAGCTCCTGCTCCAACCAGACAGACCGACTCGAGGGTGAACCTCCACTCTTAACGATGGCCTCTCCTTAATCCAGGCTGGCTGCTTCCCAGAGCAGCTGAGATCACAGCCACACGAGGCACAGGGGTAGCAGGCAGAAGGGGCTGTGGGCTGACTCTTCACTCTCCTGGGTTTCCATGTGCTCCTTCACACCACTCCCTCCTCATCTCCTCATCCCTCATCCCTTCTACAGCAATGCAAGGTGAAAAAAACATTGGACCCAGGATGGCAAATCCCACCTCATGGCTAAAGAGATGCCAGTTGAGAGATAGTGAAGGGATCAAGAGATGAAGAAGAATAAAAAGAAGAAGAAGAAGAAGAAGAAGTAGAAAAAAGAAGAAGAAGGAACAGAAAACTGGAAGCAGTGATGGAGTACCCAGCATTGGCTGCTGGTGTCTCCTCCCAGCCTGGCTTACCTGTGATCCCTGGATGGACCAGCACTGCTTCCACGCTCTCTGGGAGCTTCAAGGTTTCCAGCAAAGCCGGAGCAGCAACCTGCCCTGCTTCTCTAGCTCCGAAGGAGTGCCCACAGTGTGAGCTCACCACCAGCAGCCGCCAGAAAATCCCCTTGCTCCGTCCCTAGGGAAAGAGTTGGGATGGGACAGTGGCCATGTGCACCCTCCAGGCAAACCTGGGCCCCCACAGCAAACATATTGGCTGGAGGGGTTTATATCCGTGCCCCCAGATGGGCAGGGGCAAGGAGGCAGGGCAGGGAAGCGTGAGCTGCAAGGGTTGGAAGAGCGGGGTGGAAATGCAGCCTGAAATCATCCGTGTGCCCCCGGGCAGGTTCCCTGCGCAGGCGCACGCACCTTGTCCTGGCCCTGCTTCTCCCAGGGGAGGGAACATCCACACAAACTCCCCTGAACATGGAGAATACCAAATACAAGAATTTTCACCAAAAGGTGTGGAGCAAGGTGGTGATGCTGCTTCTTTCAGGATTTAAATTCAAGCCACTTCTCAACTTTTCCCCCAAATGTTGTTTCGTTATCAAAAAGAATGTTGTAATCAGATCTCACTTCTTCTAGCCAGTTTATTTTGTTATTTAGTTAAAGAACTATCTGAACAGGACACCTTTGGGTGACTGCTTTGCAAATATTTTCCTCCTGGACCTCATTCAGGCGTTCAAGAAATTTGACAGCAATTAAACTTTTCCCCCCAGAACAACATTTTTTCCCTCTGTGTAGAGTTGAGAGAAATATGTTGTTTTCTTAAACATGAAACTTATTATTTGTCCACTGCTTCCTGGTGGAGACAACATAGGCAGGGTGATACCAAACTCTAAGGTGTCCCTGTCCCTGTCCCTGTCCCTGTCCCTGTCCCTGTCCCTGTCTCTGTCCCTGTCCCTGTCCCTGTCCCTGTGCTTCCTGAAGAGTAGGGATCAAGCTTTTTCCATGGGGAGAAGCTCTTTGGGAAGCTCAGCCGTTTATTTTGCTAATCCTATGAAAAGGAGCATCCCTGGGAGATCTGGGCTGTGCCAGGGCTCACAAAAGCCTCACAAATCCACCTGGATTTGGAAATGAGGGTAATTAACCACTGCAGCTGATGTTGCAGCATGGTGGAGCCTCCGTTACATGTCACCAAGTCCAGGCTCTGTGTCCTTCTAGGACAGACTTAGAGCAGAGGATCCAAGGGGATCCCAGAGAGATGTCCCACCCCTGGATGATGAGGGAGTCTGGGATAGATTTGTTTTTTATTCACTTGGAACTCTCAATGGACTCTGCAAGCAGCAGACCGAGCTCCCAGGCTGAAAGGAGCTCCCCAGTTCCGCAGGGAATCTCAGCGAGAAACAAGTAGTGACTTGCCCATCCCACTGGGAAGAGAGGCAGGGAAGGTGGCAGAGATGGATTTGGGAAGAAGAACCCACACAGGTGATGCCTGGTCTGTGTGAACATCTTTGAAAAGAATGAGTTTTCCCAAAACCTCTGGCATCCTTGGGGTGAGCAAAGTGTCCAAGCATCCCTGAGACATCCTGTGCCACATATTGGGTAAATAACTGGGGAGGGTGTCACAGGTCTGCACCTCCCCTGATTCACCAATAACTAGGTCATAAAGAGAGCTTGGTTTCCTGCTGAGTCCTCACTCCAAACTCCTGCTAATGTTTACATCCTCCTGCCTGTGGTCAGCAGGCTCTGGGATGCTGGGGATGCTGACAGAGGGGTGGGCTGGGGACAGGAGGGTGCCCAGGGAGCACAGGGAGAAGCTTCTGGACCTCGTGCGAGTAACACAGAGACCCTCCAGTGCTGGCACTGCTGAGGCCCCACCTCAAATCCTGGGGGCTGATCTGGGCTCCTCATGACAAGGAGGAGGTGCCAAAGGTGCTGGAGCATATCCAGGGAAGGGAAAGGAGCTGGGGAAGGGGCTGGAGCCCCAGGAGCAGCTGAGGGAGCTGGGAGGACTCAGCCTGGGGAGAAGAAGGCTCAGGTGGGACCTTCTGGCTCTGCACAGCTCCCTCAGAGGAGGGGGCAGCCGGGGGGGGGGGTCAGGTTCTGCTCAGTGGCAACAATCAACAGGACAAGAGGAAAGAGCCTCAAGTTGCTCCAGGGGAGGTTTAAGTTGGAAATTAGAGGCTTATTTTCCCAGAAAGATTGTAAAGCATTGGAATGGGCTGCCCAGGGCAGTGGTGGTGTCACCATCCCTGGAGGTGCTCAAAAGCTGTGTGGATGTGGCACTTGGGGACATGGATCAGTGGTGAACTCAGTGGTGATACTGGGCTGATGGTTGGATTTGATCATCTTAAAAGTTTTTCCAGCCTTAAGGACTCTGTGATTCTGATCCTCCCTGTATTTGAAACTTTCTCTCAAAGCTTCTCTGGAGCTCTCACCTCCCTGCTGGGCCCTGCTGCCTCCTCCACACCTGGCTCCTCACACCGACCCCTCTGCTCAGCTCTGGGAAGGTCAGTGACATGTGGCATTCCTGTCCCCTCAGCTGGTCTCTTCCTGCTCCCTGGCAGTGATGCCCTCTTGCAAGGCCCTACATGCCAGGCAATGTCCCAGGCTTTGTGACAGAGGACAGGGTTTAACCTGCACAGCTTCATCCCAGCTCCTTTGCCTTTCTGTCATCCCTGGGGTGGGCACGAGGTTCTCACTGGGACAGCTGAGAGCAGGCAGTGGAACCACAGAATCACAGATGGTTTTGGTTGGGAGGGACCTTAAAGCCCATCCAGTGCCACCCCCTGCCACGGGCAGGGACACCTCCCACTGTCCCAGAGTGTCCCAAGCCCTGTCTGAGTTAAGGGATGGAGCAGGGGCTTCACAGGAGCTGAACCAGCAGCCTCAAGGCCCAGCTGCCAGGGTTTTATAGCTGTGTGCCCACAAATCATGCTGGGCAGGCAGTTCTGCTGCTGCTGCCACCAACAACTGGGAAGAAGGGACTCTGGCAGGTGAGTTCAGGAGAATCTAGTTGCTTAACTCGAGGCTGATCCTACCTGCTTTGTCCTGTGGCACCTTGGATGGAGATTTCCACCTGAACCGCTGCTGACGAGGGAATTTTTTAAGAGATACAATTTGCAGCCGCTGTGGTTCAGGGTCACGTGTGTTTATTTATTGCTTTGGCTGCTGTGCAGAGGGGCAGCAACAGCAGGGCAGGGAGGATGAGGTGGGAGTGCTGGCATCCCACATTCCCACTGCTGTTGGCTCAGCATGAGTGAGTCAGAGCCCTGGGGTGGATGGAGATAAATGTCTGCTCCATTCTCACAGCAGGCAGAGTCAGGAAGGGAAAGCAGGGATTTTGGCTCATTGTTGCTCTTGCTGCAGCAATCTGTCCATGCCCAGGAAGGCCCTGGAACTGCCTGGACGGGCTCCATCCCACTGCCATCCTTAGCTTTTGGTACTTCAACTCCTGGGCTGTAATTTCCTGCTTCCAGGTATAAAAACAGAGGCCAGTGACCTGGGAGCCTTGCTAATGCTGAACAGTCAGATAATCCCTGTCCTTCCTGGATCCACAGGGCAGGAATCTGTCCTCTGCCTGGCTGGGAAGCTGTTTAACAAATTGTGGTCAGGAAGAAATAGCAGGAGCAGTGGGAGATGTGCTAATACTGGATGTGCCTTGCTCACCAAATGGGAGCATTTGCCTCCATCGCCGCATCAGAGCCCCTCAGGACCAACGTCCCCACTCCTTTCCCTTCTGCAGAGCTGGAAATATCTCTGAGTTTCCCCACCAGGCAGGGCAGGGGCTCCAGGCAACCAAAATCCAGCAGCAGCAGCAGCAGCAGCAGCAGTAGGAGCAGCAAAACCAGGAGCACCCCACGCGAGGTGTGGTGTTGGAGCCTCCAGTGCCTGAAACACCTGCTCTGTGCAACACCTTGTGCAAGTCAGCCTCCACAGGGGCACGGCACAAGCCTTGTCAGGCCCCACAGGGTTGGACCCGGGGTCCAGGAGAGATTCCCCAGCAATCCCTCAGCACTGAGCAATCTCCCAGGCAGCCCGTGATCTGTGCTCCAGGCAGGATGCCATTCCAGGCAGCCCAGGAGACTTTGTCAATCTGACCACCCCGGGCTTGTTTTGAAATCCTGACAGGTTTAAAACAAATGCCATAATTGCTGATGGTGACAGTGGGAACAGGAGTAATTAAAGGACGTTCTCCCAGTGCTGTCATCTGTCACATGTGCCTCCAGCACTGTGAGGTGTGTGGAGAGGCTTTGGCTTGTGTAACTCCCCGGGAGCTGCTGGACCTGCAGGGGCTGAGCAGAGACCTGTCCCACTCTCCCCTTCTTGTAGATGAAAATGTCTAAATCAGGAGGGAGAAGAATCACCTTATTCTTGGCCATGCACAGCACAGGCAGGGTTTTCTCAGCCACAGGGCTGCCTGGAGTCCCGGAAGGTTTTGGATTTAGCAGCCACAGAGCAGGGAGGCTCCTCTGGCCAAATCAAACCCCTGCAGCCAGCAACCTGTCACCCTTATTTCATAAAATTCTAGAAGAGTTCAAATTGGAGGGCCCTTAAAGCCCATCTCATTCCCATGGGCGGGGATACCTTCCACTACCCCAGGTTGCTCCTGGCCTTCAGTCCTTCCAGGATGGGACATTTGCTGGAATGTTAACACTGAAGAGGTGTGAGAATGGAAGGGGATGCAGAGAAAGTTCCTTTTTGCTCGGGCTGAGCCTGCAGCTCCCCATCCCATCTGGCAGGGCCTTGGCAGCAGCTGGGAGCAGGAGCTGTGTTATCCCACGCCACAATCCTGCCCGGAGTGGCGCAAAGTTTTGGCAGGAGACCCCAATGATTTGTGCAAGTCCTGGGAGAGATTTGATAGCAGAGTCTGCAAGCAGCCCTGGGAACCAGAGACTTCTTCATTCAGGGCTGTCTCTGAGCTCTCAAGGAGGAGATCCCCGGCCCCTGTATGCTCCCTGTTGGGCAGAGAGCAGGAGCTGCTGCCTCTGCTTCAGGAAGGGGAATTAGAGCCTCAGGGAATTCCTAAGAAGGCAGACACAGGTTTGCCTCCTGCCCCATCTTCTGGTGGTCAGTGATTTAATTCTTCCTTAGCTGGAGATCCTGGGCCATCATGTTGAACCAGTCAGGACAGGTCCTGCCCATGTTTATCTGAGGTTTTAAAGATTATTTTTGTGGTCATATTCTACAGCAACAAGGCTGGCTGGAAAATCACCTCCTCTTAGAATCCCAGAATGGTTTGGATTGGAAAGGACCTTAAAAAGCATCCAATTCCATCTTCCTGCCACCTTCCACTATCCCAGGCTGCTCCAAACCCCATCCAGCCTGGCCTTAGACATTTCCAGGGCCATTTCCAGGGACAGCCACAACCCTAATGCCCTGGGCAAACTGTGCCACGGCCTCACCACCCTCACAGGGAAAGATTTTTCCCTAATATCCCATCTAATCCTGCCCTCTGGCAGTGTAAAACCAGTGCCCCCTTGCCTACCTGCTGCCTGATGGCTGCATTGGGAGCCCTTTCCTTCTGGAATGGGAAATCCTAAGAAGTTGTTCCCTGTTCCCATCCTCCAGCCCCCCCCCCCATCCCACCCTGCTCATTCCCAGTGCAATCCCTGCACCTTGTGGAGTTTCCCATCTCTGTTTCAAGCAGCACATCCCATCCCAAGTGCCTTCAAGCTCTGTCTTCCTACAGAAATAAAGGAGGGTGGATATTTGGGGCAGTCTCCCTTTTGGAAACAGAAGTTTGGTGTGAGAGCCCCTCGAGGGCGCAGAGGGGCTGCTGGAACAGGGACATGGTGACACTTTGAAAAGCCACTGGAAAAACCTCTTGGGAGAGTTTGTCACCAGAGCTGGAAAAGTCTGAGAAGGGCAGGGAGGTGCAGGAGAGTCCCTGGACATTTCCCTTCTGTGCACATTCCATAGGAAGGTCCTGATGCCATTTCCAGGGTTGTACCAGTGCTGATCCGTTGGCAAACTTGTGCCCAATCTCTCAGGCAGACTGGGAATCACCAAACATGGAATCACAGAATCCCTGGGCTTGGAAAAGCCCTCTTAAGACCATCAAGACCAACCATCAACACAGCACTGGCAAGGCCATGTCCCCAACCTTGTCCCCAAGTGTCACCTCCACAGGTTTTTTGAACACTTTCAGCCACAGCGACTCCACCACTTCCCAGAACAACCTGTTCCAGTGCCTGTGATGCCTTCTCAAGGCTAAGCTGGAACAGAGACCAGCCAGAACAAAAGGAGAAAGCAGGGATTTATTAAAAGATCTCAATGGGCACACCTGGGCAGTACAAGAATCCAGCCAGACCACACCCAAGATGAACCCAAAATGGTCACAAAATGGAGAACTGATTACGAGGTCTCACATTTTTATAAGTTCTGGTCCATCAGCATATTAGAATCAATTGTCCAACCACAGCTTCAGGTTATGAAGCTCCATCCTCCTTGGTTTTCCTTCTCACTTCACCGTTGTTTTCATTCCTAGGCCTGAAGGTTGTCCTTGGCATCAAACTAGAGAAGGAATTATTTTGTCTCTCTACTCTGTGAAGAGAGCTTAGTAGCACTTAATATGAAAACTAAAACTAATCACCAAAATAGCACAGAGTCTAAAAAATATAACTGCTAAAACCTAAGGCATCGCCTGAAAACCCTTTCCACAAAGGGATTTTTCCTAATACCCAATTTGAACCTCCCCTGGTAAAATTTGATGACAACCAGGTGTCTGATGGGTCAAACTCTGTGGAGTAGATGTTTGGGAACACTCCTTTTATTGAACATCCACCCTGGCCCTCACCAGCCCTCGCCTGCAGAGATGTTTCCTCTCTTCATTTAATAACTTCCCAATTCTTCACTACCTTGTTACTCTTTAATTCCTGCCTCTCCCTGCAGGAGCTAAAACCCATCTCCAACTAATAAAACCAACTAATCCCAAGAGTTTGAGTCTTCAGGCAACTCTGAGGTGAAGCTGAAGGGCCCAAAATAACCCCTGGCTGCTGCAACTCCCTCGACTTCCTGCTTGCATCAGGATGGAGTTTGGCACAAAAACAGCTCCAGGCTGTCAGATCAGCCCTGAGGAGGATCTGGGCACCCCATCCCAGCTCTGGAGGCAAGCAAGGGGTTGAGGGGTTGGCATGTGGGAGACTGGAGAGGGTGCAGGAGGGAGCCTGGGGGCTCTCCCGTGCTCCTGGAGCTGTTTCCCAAGCCCAGCTGGACCCCGAGCAGCTCCTGCCTGCCAGGAATTCTCCCACACCCTTGGAGGGAGGGCGAGAGGGTTGCACAAGGCTGGTGACAGAGGAGGAGGCTGCTCTGGCCTCCAGGCTGAGCCCGTGCCTATCACCCCTGTTGTTGAGACTGGGAAACTGGAATGGGAACTGGGAGAAGGAGCCATCCCACCCACAGCATGCCTCTCCCTGTGGCACTCTTTCCCAAAGACAGATGTTTCTCAAATCTTATTTTCATGTCCTGAAATCTCACTACAGGCAAGGAGCAGAGCACAGCATCCCCCTTGTGCTCTGGGATCATGGAGGTGATGAGGAGGAGCTCCAGCTTGCCCAGGGATGCTCTCACTCCAATTTTTTTCTCCTGTAAAAAAACAGGATATTAGCACAAACTGTGTGAATTAGGGTCAAGTGCAGCTCTGACTGATCAGTGCTGGGGGAGCAAACAGAGAAATCCTGATTTTTTCCTACCTGTTCACAGAAATTCTCCAGACAAGTGCAAGCCCAGGCCACCTCAGGGTTCAGCTGTCCATGGCCACACTGAGCAGAAATGTCCCGAGCTGGCTGAGACCTGATTCAGCTGAAGCACAATCCAGGTGGCAGGAAAGTGGTGCAGGGCCAGGACATGGTGATATTCCACTGAGGATGTGAGTGCTGCTTCAAACCCTCACTGGTGAGCTGTAAACCCCAAAGTGATGACATTTGAGGATCCTACACACAGAGACCTCCTGCCTGTTTGCTTGAATGTAATCCTGGACTGAAGTGCTCTTTGGTGCTCCTGGAGTCCCTGGAAGTGCCATGTCCAGCAGATGCAGCATTCTTTAACCCTAATCAGTGGTGTACCTTGGGGTCTGAGGTACCTGGAGTCCATTTCCCACCGGTGTGAGCTCCTTGGGACAGGTGGTTTCTCTCTGGCCTCTGTGGGTGTTGGTTCCTTTACAGGGGATCCAGAATCCCTGGGCAGTGCCAAGTAGGAATTGCCATTGTGGTAGTTCCTGGTGTTACTGGTTGATCTGGCTGAGCTGGGGGACATTGTAAAATCAGAAATTCATTTTTACTAAGTCTTGCAAACAGCCTGGGAGGTGCTGGGGACAGCTGCAGGTGACAACTCTGTGTGCAGGTGAGGTGGGGACAGCACCCTAAGGCAGGTGAGTCCCCAAATCCCACCCCAGGCACATCCCTGGTGTCTCTCCCTGTAGCCAGAGCCATTCCCACCCTCTGTTCCCCAGGCCGTGGATGTGATGCTGGGCTGTGTGGGGGCAGCTGGGCCCTGCTCTGTGCGGGCTGGTGGTGGATCCACACCCGCCCTGCACGGCTCAGCTCCCCTACCAGGGAGATCAGGCAGGGACCTGCCAGGTGCCTCCAGATCTGCTCCGAGATAGGGGCTGGCTGTTGTTTCATGGTTACACGGCAGAGGGATGCCAGAATCCACAGCTAATTACTGCAGGGCAGAGCTAATTTCTGCAGGGCAGAGAGGCAGTGGCTGAACAGGAGCCAGCGTGTGCCCAGGGGAGCAGGAAGGCCGATGGCACCTGGCTCGGATCAGGAGTGTGGCAGCAGGCCCAGGGCAGTGACAGTCCCCTGGGCTGGCACTGCTGAGGTACCTCAGGTCCTGGGGACACTTTGGGCCCCTCAGGACAAGAAGGACACTGAGGGGCATGTCCAGGGAAGGGAACAGAGCTGGGGAAGGGTCTGGAGCCCCAGGAGGGGCTGAGGGAGCTGGGAAGGGGATCAGCCTGGAGCAAAGGGGGCTCAGGGGGGCCCTTGTGGCTCTGCACAACTCCCTGACAGGAGGGGACAGTGAGGGGGGGTCAGGCTCTGCTCCCCGGGAACAGGGACAGGAGCAGAGGGAACGGCCTCAGGCTGGGTCAGGGGGGGCTCAGGGTGGATATTGGGAGAAATTCCTCCACGGGAAGGGCGGTCAGGCACCGGTACAGCTGCCAGGGCAGTGGTGGAGTCTCCAACCCCAGAAATGCTCAAAAGCAGCGCGGATGTGGCACTTGGGGACGGGGCTCGGTGGTGACCGTGGTGTTGCTGGGTCAGTGGCTGGACTCAGCAGCTCCCGTTTCGGACCCTTCCGCAAAGTGCCTGGAGGGACCCTGGAGCCCCCAACCCCTTGGGGCGCCCTCCGCTCGCCGCGATTACAAAAAACGCCTGGAGTCGCGCCATCCCCACAGCTGGCAGACTCCGGTCGGGCGCACGCCGATAATCCCAGAGCAGGACACGGCGGCCGGTCACCAGTCGGTCCCCAGCCGTGCTTAGTTTCCTCCCCTGCACAGAGGTGTCGGGGTCCCCCCGCCCCATCCCGGCAGGTCCCCCCGTCCCGTGAACCCCCCCCCATGTGCCGGGTCCGGTGCTGCCGCCCTGCGGGCACGGGGCGCGGTGCAGCGGGAGCGGGTAATGGGATTGGGGTACGGGAAAAGAATGGGAAATGGGAAAGGGATTGTGGTACGGGTGGAATGGAATGGGGATTGGGGAAAGGGATTTGGGGTACGGGGAATGGTATTGGGGATTGGGAAAAAATGGATGGGGATGGGTTTGGGGTTAAGCGGGAAAAAGGGAATTGGGACAAGGGTTGGGGTACGGGTAAAAACAGGGATTGGGGAAAGGGATTGGGGTCCTTGAATGGGATTGGGGATTTAGGGGAAAAAGGGAATGGGGAAAGGGTGGGGAATGGTGGAAAAAGGAAGGGGGAAAAAGGGAAGGGGAAAGGATTGGGGAATGGGAAAAAGGGATTGGGTATGGGAAAGGAATTGGGGGTACAGAAATGGGATTGGGTAATGGGAGGGAATGGGGTATGGTGTGTGGGAAATGGGATTGGGGTACAGGGAAAAAAGTGTTGGGTACAGGAAAGGGGAATTGGGAATATGGGGAGAGATGGCTGGAGTACAAGGGGAAGGGGGGATTGTTGTGTGGAGGATAAAGTGATCAGGTAACAGAGGGAGAGAGTGTTTGGGGTACCGGGCGAGAGGGTGGATTGGTAAGGCTGGAGTTGGGGATTGGGGTGCATGGGGAGAGGGTGATACAGGGTACAGGGGGAAAGCCGGGGATTGGGGTACCGGGGCAGAGGATGACATGTTTGTGGACAGATGGTATAGGGATTTTGGTGATTGGGGTCAGGGAGAGAGGGGTGGATTGGGGTAACATGGGGAAAAGGGGATCTGTATACATGTGCAAGGTGAGATTGGGGCGACAGTGTGAAAGGGGGGATTGTGAAGTACAGTCGGTGTATGAGAAATTTATTGGACTCGGGGAGAAATGATCATGATATGGGTAAAAATGGGGTTGGTGGCTACAGGGGGAGAGAGAGAGGGATGGGTTGGAGGGAGTAGGTGATTGGGATCATGTGTGTAAAGGGGGAATTTGGGATGTGGGGAGAGGGGCACTTTGGGTCAAGGGGAGGAGAGGAGATCAGGTTACAGCAGAGAGGAGGACCTTGGACATGGGAAAGGAAGCACCAAGGGCAGATTGGAGATCTGGAGCACACTGACATATGGGGTATGTGGTGGAACTCGGAGACAGGGGAACGGAGGGAGCCAGGGTACCCTGAGGGCTTTAGAGATCCCTGTTTCCACCAGAGAAACGAACAAACAGAACTCAGCACGGGGTTGTAACTAAATATCTTTAGATCCCTTCCACTTCCCCTCAAAACCGGTCAAGTATTCTCCAATTTTTTCTAAGGCTACCAAGTGCCTGTATGAACCTCCTTTGAGCTCCTCTCCTCCTTGGTTTGGGGTTGCACAACGAACCGTTTGGGTTTTTGGGGGTGTTTTTGTGGGGTTTTTTTTTTGTGGTTGTTTTTGTTTTGTTTTTTTGTTTTTTTGGTTTTTTTTTTTGTTTTTTTTTTTTTGTGGTTTGTGTTTTTGTTTTGATTTTTTTTGTTTTTGTTTCACACAATCCATAAATATGCTGGTTTGTTTTTTTTGTTTTGTTTTTTTGTTTTATCCCAAGCAGATTCCTTATTGGCTTGGAACTCTTCAGTGAAGGTTGATGCCACAGGCCGGCCTTTCCCACCTGCGCCCCGGGGTCTCTTGAGCAAACTGCTTGGCATGGAATCCCAGAATGGTTTGGTGTTTGGAAAGGGTTCCTTGGGAACACCCATTCCAGATTCCACCCCCTGCCATGGGTTGGGACACCTCCACCACTCCCAGGCTGTTCCAGCCCATGACCAACTGGCCATTGGCCACTGCCAGGAATCAGGGGCAGCCCCGCTGCTCTGGGCCCCTGTCCAGGGCTGCTCACATTATCCTTCCCAATACCCCCAAAATCTCCCCGTTTTCCAGTGGGAAACCATCCTGGTGTCCTGTCCTCCAATCCCCTTGTCCCGTAACCTCTCCGCTCTCCTGGAAGGGCTCGAAGGTTTCCCCTGGACCCTTCATGTGACACATCCGGCTCCCCGGCTGCTGGGGTCCACGCAGGAACATCTTGTGCTGTTTTGAGGACAGGACAGCCGTGCTAGGCAGCTCCTGTGGCACCGCCAGGGGTCCCCAGGACTCTGAGGCGACGGCACGATGCCAGGAAGAAGCAGTTTAACCACTGTGAAACACAGGCGGTGATGTTTTGTGTTGTATAAACAACGAGATACTAGCGTTTTTCTTCCCCGGCATCTGTGCTCCAGCTCTATGCCTGAAAAGCGCCAGACCTGAATTTCAACCCCTGGCAGCAGTTCCCGTCCATCCTCCCATCGCTGTCACCCGCTGTATAAATTACCGGCTTGCGTTAATCCCCGAGCGCAGAGAACCGAGGCCCGCAATGCATCTCCCAGACATCCCCTGCAAGCCGCAGCTTTAAAAATTCCATTCGGGCAAGCAGAACAGGGGTTTTAATAAATTGGTCATGGGTGCAAAGAGAAAGCTCAGTCCCTAGGAGCGCGGCCCATGGGAGGGGAGGATAAACCAGCCGCTCGGCCCGGGCGGGGGGGGACATTCCATTGTTTTGTTACAAAAGACAGAAACGAGCCTCAAAGGGGACTGAAGGAACCTTAAAACAATGCAGATCAGCGAGCGGAGATGGCTTCCGAGCATCTCTCGCCTGCACCTCCCGTGGCCTGCCTGCGCAGTGGGGTCTCGGAGCCGGACCCGGGGACCTCTCTCCGGGTGCTGGGACCTGCCTTCCCCCCAGGAACGGGGCGGTTGGGTGGCGCCGAAAAGGGCCAGGCGCCTGGGATCACCCCGAACCACCCGTCTGTGGCCAGTGACTCAATGGTGGTAAAATCATCAATCAGGATGGGGTTGGAAATGGAAGGGACCCTAAAGCCCGTCCATGCCACCCCCCCACCTGCCATGGACATGGAACACCTCCCAACTGTCCCCGGCTCTCAGTTCACCTGGCCTTGAACCGTACGGTGAGACTTGATGGTCTTAAAGCTCTTTTTCCCAACCTACAAATTCCATGATTTCCAACCCCTTCCCTGCATCCCCCATGGGAGGTGACTGAGACCGGGCGGTGGCACTCAGAGGTTGTCCTCAACTCCAGCCTTGGATGCTCTCCTGTCTCCTTCAGTGCCAAAACCCCACACTCATCTCATCCTCCATCCCCCTGCCGACCCCACACAGCCCCAGCGACTGGGTGGCCTTGGGTGTCTCACCTAGGGCCACCCCAAGAGTGGCACTGTTGTGGTGCCCCACTGGCTGGGAGCTCTCTGGCTGGGAAACAGAGCTGTGTACGAGTGAAAAGCCCAGAGGTGCCCAAAATGTAATTAAAGCCATTTTTTCTGCACGGAGATAGCCCTTAATCTGCATTTGAAAAGAGTGGGTTTGGTCCTTTGGAGAGTTTGAGACCCCTCTGCTGAGGCATTCGCGCCTCCCATTGAGTGCAGGCTGGTGTTTGAGCCCAAGTGGGCAGAAATGACCCACAGTGCCCCACAAAGCCATTTCTGCCATACAAGGAGGCTGTTGGCCCTCTGCCAGAGGGGAACATGATGGGACGTGGGGGCCTGGCCTGTGATCCCTCGTGTTTCCTGTTTACTTGGACTTGGGCGTGATCAAGGATTTCCTGGCTCCTTTTTCAGCAAATTTAATGCAGTGGGCAGTCAGCCGTGCCCAAATCCTGCAGGATTCCTCCTCCTGTGTGGAGCCCCTGGCAATTGTTGGCCCTGTGTCATGAGGAGGGACCTTCCCCAGCCCTGCAGGGAGTCCCACAGCTCTGTCACCTCCTGGAAGGACAGCAGGGCCGAGTCCACGTCCTGGGCACGGGCAGTGACCGCCCGCCTGGCCTGTCCTGGCCCCGGTGACGCAGCAGCTTCCAGTCTGGAACTCGTGGCTGGCCAGGATGACCCAGGCTCTGTGTGCCATCCTGTCCACGAGGGAAGGAAAAACATCACCCGCCCTGCAGTGACCGGGGAGTTCCACTGTTTAGTCTTCGTCCTTTCCTTCAGCCCAGAGCCCCGACCAACACCCTGCCTTTTTATCCGCCTGTCCCACAGGCAGCACAGTCTGGGACCAAGGAGCCAGGCAGGGGACCAGGCATGGTGGCACCAGGGACAGAAAGAGTGTGCCCTGTGGATGGGAAAGTGCCCTAGGGATAGAAAGTGCACTGGGGATGGTAAAGTGTGCACGGGGATGGGACATGGAACTTGGGATGGTGAATGTGGCACTGGGGACAGAAAAAGTGGACTGGAGAACGAAATGTGGCCCTGGGTACAGGAATGTGGCACTGGGGATAAGAACATGGGCCTGGGGACAGGACATGGCATAGGACGGAAGTGGCACTCGGTGTCAGAAACATGGTACGAGTGATGGGAATGGGGCTCTGGGGATGGGAATGTGGCACTGCGGGCAAAACATGACACTGGGGACACGAGCGTGGCCCTGAGAATGGGACCATGGCCTTGGGTGGGAATGTGGCAGTGGGGACAGGAGCAATGGAACAGTAATGCTGATAGGTTGAAAATCCCTCTGGAATCATTGAGTCCAATACCATGACACCAGCACTGCCAAAGGCCACCACTATCAGGTCCCCAATTGCCACATCCACACATTGTTTGTCCACAGCTCCCAGGGATGGGACTCCATCACTGCTCTGGGCAGTGTGTAGTGTCTAACTGCCTTTCGTTCTGTGCAGGAATTTCTCCAACCCACCTCCCCTGGACAGTTTGAGGCTGTTTGCCCTTGTCCCTGTTCCTTGGACCAGGCGAAGAGCCGACCCACAGCCTGGCTGACCCTCAGGAGTCAGGGAGTTTGCCAGAGCACCTCGGGGTGGGAGACTGGAGCTGGAGAAGGGATTGTGTGTCTGGGAATGGGAACAGCCCTATGGGACTGGGACTGGAATGCCTGGAAGTTAGGATGTGGCCTCTGGAGACTGGAACCCAATGCTGGGGATGTGGAGCACGGTGCTTGAGGATGGGAACATGGCTCCTGCAGATGCAATCAGGGTGTCCCCTGGTAAGTGGAACGTTGCTTTGAAGATGGGTTTCTGGTCTGGAGATGGACTGGGTACCGAAACTTACATGGGAAATTGGCTCTGGAGATGGAATCTTGTTCTTGAGATGGGAACATGGTGCTGGAGACTGGAACACATGCCGGGTGATGGGAATGTGGCTCTGAGCACATGGGAACAAGGCCCCTGCTTGAAAATAAGAACCATGGGTAACCTGGCATGGGAATGTTGTTGTGGGGGAAGAACCATGGGTGTGATTGAGGATGGCGCAACGCTGTGCTAGGAGATGGGACACAGAGAACAGGATGTGTCTCTGAAAATGGGAATGTGGTGCTGGAGATGAACCACGGTACCTGGGGGGATGGGAATGTTGGCTCGAGCGAACTGTGGAGCTTGAGGATGGGAACATGGGTGCTGGAGACTGGAACACTTGCCTGACTTGTGGGAACACGTTGCTCGAGGATGGGAATGTGGCGTGGAGATGAGACCAAGGCTCTGGATATGGAAAAGCAGCTCTGAAGAAGGACGTGTGGTTCTTGAGGATGGAACACGGTGCTGTAGAAACCAAACACAGCGCCTGGGGATGGGAATTGGCTCTGGAGCCCGAACACAGTGCTGAAGACTGGAACCCAGAATCTGAGGATGGGAATGCGCAGTGCAGCGGAGCACGGCGCCTGGGGACAGAGCTGTTCCGCCGTTGGGCACACAGCTGCGGGGTGGCGCCGTGCGGCCCGGGACTCGAACCCGTGTCCCCACCCTGGGCGGTGCCGCGGTGTGTGTGTGTGTGTGGGGCGGTGCCGGCAGGGGGCGCTGGCCTGCTCGCGGAGCGGGGGGTACGCGGCGCGCAGCGCCTTTGTTGCCGTTGGCGCCTCTTCTGCGCCGGGCGGCGGCGGCGGCGCGCGGGGCGGGGGCGGGGAGCGCGAGCGCGGCACCGGGAGCGGCCCGGGCCAACGCAGGCGGCTCGGGCCCGGCGGAGCGAGCGGCGGGAGCATGAATGGAGAAGCGCTTGACCTGGAGCGGCGCAACAAGAACCGAGCGACAGGTGGGGCGGCGGCGGCGGGTCGGCGGCGGGGGGGAGCGGGCGGCACGTGCTGCGGCGGGGGTTTGGCGGTGAGGGAGCGGTCCCGGGGTTCCTCACGGCGGGGACCGGAGGGTTTGGCGGGGTGGGGATGGGGCGGTTGTGGCGGAAGCGCTCCCGCCGGCCCGCAGCCCCCATGCGGACGCGCACCGTGCGCGCGGGCCCGCCCGTACCGCGGGGCCGCGCTGGAGGCGCGGCGGGGCCCGGCCCGGCCCGCGGAGGGGCAGCGGGGGCAGCGGGGCGCCAACGGTCAGGGCCCGGGCCGGTCTGGCAGGCCCCGCCGCGCCGGAGTCATCGGCCCGGCCGGCGGCCCCCAGCGGCTGCGGCTCGGCCATGTAGCGTGGCCCGGAACGGGCCCGGAGCGGCTCCCGCGGCTCCTTCCGCCCGGGGAACGGGTCAGGGGCTGCGGGGATCAACCCTGAGGTGCCGCTGGGGCCGAGCCCGTTCCCCTCCTTGTCGGCCGCGGTGCCGGGCCCGCCGCTCCTCGCCCGCTCCCG
>JAGMWU010000053.1:279004-301774 GCA_018697195.1 Certhia americana
GGGGGAGTAAAGCCACCCCGGCCCGGGCGGGGGACAGTCCTGTGTGTATACAAAGACAGGAAACGAGGCCGCACAGGGGACATGAAGAACCTTAAAACAATGAGATTCAGCGAGCGGAGATGCTCCGAGCATCTCTCGCCTGCAACGCGGGGCGTGCTCGGGAGTGGGGGGCTCGGAGCGGGACCCGGGGACCTCTCGGGTGCTGGGACTGCCTGCCCCCAAGGAACGGGGCTGGGTGGAGCCAAAAGGCGCCAGAGGAGCGGGATCACCCGGAACCACCGTCTGTGGCCGGACTCAATGGTTGTAAATCATCAAAATAAAGGAATGGTTTGAATGGAAGGGACCGTAAGCCCGCCCAGGGCCACCCCCGGCCATGGCCAGGGACACCCCCTGTCCCAGGCTGCTATCGTTCAAACCTGCCGTGACCTTACGGTTAGACTTGATGGTCTTAAAGCTCTTTCCAACTAACAAAAGTCCATGATTCCAAACCCCTTCCCTGCATCCCACAGGGAGGTGATGAGCCGGGCAGGGCACTCAGAGGTGGTCCTCCCTCCAGCCTTGGGTGATCTCCGCGCTTCAGTGCCCCCCAAACTCATCTCAGCCCAATCCTCTGCCCGACCAAACACAGCCCAGGACCTGGGTGTCTTGGGTGTTCAAGGGCCACCACAGGAGGGGACGGTTGTGGTGGCCCCACTGGCTGGGAGCTCTCTGCTGGTCGAGAAACGAGCTCGGTACAGTGAGAGAAGCCACAGAGGTGCAAAATGTATTAAAGCCAAATTTTTCTGCACGGAGGATGACCTTCCTCTGCTTGAAAAAGAGTGGGTTTGGCCCTTTGGGTTGAGCCCCTCTGCTGAGCTTCGCTCCCCAGTGCGTGAAGGATGGTGTTGAGCCAAGTGGCAGAAAATGACACACAGTGCCCCAAAGCCATTCCTGCCATACAAGGCAGGTGGTGCCTCTGCCAGAGGGACAATGAGGGACGATGGGGCCTGGGCCTGTGAGCCCTCGTGTTCCCGTTTATTGGAGACTGGGTTTCTCGTGGATCAGGGAGATGTCTTGGTCCTTTCAGCAAATTTGAAATGCAGTGGCAGGAGCAGTGCCCCAATCCTGCAGGCATCCGCCTCCGTGGGGATGGAGTCCTGCATTGGTGGCCCTGTGTCATGAGGAGGACCTTCCCAGCCCATGCAGGAGTACCACCCGCTATGTCACACCTGGAAGGACAGCCGGGCCCGAGGCCCCGTAATGGCCACGGCAGTGACGCCTGCTGGCCTGTCCTGGCCCAACGGTGAGCCAGCAGCATGCAAGGCTATGGAACTCGTGGCCTGGCAGGATGAGCCCAGGGCTCTGTTGCTCCTGTCACACGAGGGAATGGGAAAAACATCACCCCAGCCTGCCAGTGACGGGGAGGTCCCCTGTTATATCGTATTCCTCGCCCAGAGCCCGACCAACACACTGCCTTTATCAGCCTGGCCCAAAGGCAGGCACAGTCTGGGGACAGGGGCAGGAAGGGACAGGAAGGTGGCACAGGGGACAGAAAAGTGGCCCCTGAGGGTATGGGAAAGTGGCATAGGGATAGCAAAGTGGCAATGGGGATGGGAAAGTGGCAATGGGGATGGGAACATGGAATTGGGTGGTGAATTGTGGCACTGGGCAGAAAAGTGGCACTGGAGACAGAAATGTGGCCCTGGGACAGGAATGTGGGAAATGGGATAGAACATGGGCCTGGGGACAGGAACATGGCACTAGGGCCGGAATGTGGCTTTTTTCATGCAACTGGGGTCAGAAACTGGTACTAGGGATGGGAATGGGCCTGGGAATGGGAAAATGTGGCATGCGGGCAAAAACATGACACTGGGGACAGGAGCGTGGCCTGAGAATGGGCCAGGACTGGGGTGGGATGTGGCTAGTAGTGGTGGACAGGATCGGGAAATCAGAGGAATTGCTGAGGTTGGGAAAATCCTTGGAATCATAGAGTCAACCATGACACCAAGCATCCAAGGCCACCCTAATCCAGGTACCAAAGTGCCACACTCCACACTGGTTGCCATCCCAGGGAGGGGACTCCAGCACTGCTCTGGCGTGGGTCGTGCTAACTGCCTTCTGGCAGGATATTTTCCACCCCAAACATCCCTGGAGCAGTTTGAGGTGGTTGCCCTTGTCCGGGCCTTGGAATCAGGAGAAGAGCCTGACAAGCCTGGCTGGCACCTCAGGAGTCAGGAAGGGCAGAGGCACTCGGGGTGGGCGACGGGAGGCTGGGAGAAGGGATGTGGTTTTGTCTGGGAATGGGAACAGCCCTTGGGGACTGCGGGACAGGAGCCTGGAGTTAGGGAATGTGGCCTGGGAGACTTGGAACACAATGCCTGGGATGGGAGCCGGTGCTTGAGGAGGGAACATGGACTCTGCAGATGGACAATCCAGGGTGGTCTGGGAATGGAACGTGCTTGAAGAGGGAGATACTGGGTCTGGGATGGAAAACTGCGGTCCTGAGCAGGGAAAGTGGCTCTGGAGATGGAATCGTGGTCTGAGGATGGGAACATGGTGCTGGAGACTGGAACAGTGCCGGGGGGATGGGGAATGGGCTTGGAGCTGGGAAACAGCTGCTGGAAAAAGAACCCATGGTACCTGGGGCATGGGAAAATGTTGTTGTGGAGGAAGAACCATGGGATGAGGTGGCAACGCTGGGATGGAGATGGGGACACAGAGAAAAGGATGTGGCTATGACAAATCGGGACTGTGGTGCTGGAGAAGAACCACGGTACCTGGGGATGGGAATGTGGCTCTGGAGGGGAACTGTGGGCTTGAGGATGGGAAACATGGTGTGGAGACGGAACACATGCATGACTGTGGGAAACGGTGCTCGGGATGGGAATGTGGGTGTGGGGATGAGCCCATGGTATGGAGTGGAAAAGCAGCTCTGGGAGAGGAAACCGTGGTTCTGGGATGGGGAAACGGTGATGGAGACAGAACACAGCGCTGGGGATGGGAAGTGGCTCTGGAGACCGGAACACCCCAGGTTTTTTCTGAGGACGGAACCCAGAATGAGGCTGGGAAGGCGCAGTGAGACTGGAAGCACGGCGCCGGGGGACAGAGCTGTGCCGAGGTGGGCACAAGTGCGGGGTGGCGGCCGTGCGGGCCGGACTCGAACCCGTGTCCCCGGGGCGGTGCCGCGTGTGTGGTGTGTGTGTGGGGCGGTGACGGCATGGGGGCGCTTGCGCGCGCGGGAGCGGGGGGCGCGGCGCGCGAGCCTTTGTGCGTTGGCGCCTATTCCGGCGCGGGCGGCGGCGGCGCGAGGCGGGGCGGGGGCGGGAGCGCGAGCGCGGCACGGGGAAAGCGGCACGGGACGCAAGCGCGGCTGGGCCGGAGGAGCGGAGCGGGGGGAGCATGGAGCTGGAGAAGCGCTTGACGCTGGAGCTGCGCAACAAGAAGCCGGTGAGAGAAGGTGCGTCGGCGGCAGGCGGGCGCGGCGGCGGGGAGCGGGCGGGCACGTGCTGCGGCGGGGGTTGGGCGGTGGCGTGGGGAGAGGCGGCCCGCAGGGGGGTTCCTAACGGCGGGGACCGGAGGATTGGCAGGGGGGGGATGGGGCGGTTGTGGAGGGAGCGCTCCCGCACGGGCCCGCAGCCCGCATGGCGGCGCGCACGTGCGCGGCGGGGCCGCCAGTACCGGGGCCGCGCTGGAGGCGGGGGGGCGGCGGGGCCCGGCCCGGCCCGCGGAGGGGCAGAGGGGGGCAGCGGGGCGGCCAAAGGGAGGGCCGGGCCGGGCAGGGGCCCCGCCGCGGCCGGAGTCAGCGGGCACGGGCCGGGGCGGCCCCGACGGCCATGGCGCTTCGGCCCAGTTAGCGGGGCCCGGACGGGACCGGAGCGGCTCCCGAGGGACATCCTCCGCCCGGGGAACGGGTCGGGGTGCGGGGATAACCCTGAGGTGCCGCTGGGGCCGCCCGTTCCCTCCGCTGCGGGCCGCGGGGGGGCCGCGATCCTCGCCCGCTCCGCGTCCGCCGCATCAGACGGGTCTTCGTTTCCTCCGGCCGCTCCTTCCAGGGATCTGCCTTCCTGGATCTCACCGCTGCCTTTCCCTGGATCGCCCGCTGCCTTACTGGACTCCCCGCGCCTTTACCTGGACTACCCAGATGCATTTCCCGGATCTCCCGGGCCTGTCCCTGGACTCCCAGCGTGGCTGGCCGTGCCCGAGTCCTCCCCGGTCCGGGAGACACTCGGTGCCGGGACGGCGGCGGCCGTGGCACCCGAGCGCGGGGGGGGGGGACGGAACGGGTGGCGAGCGGGGCTTTGGGTGGAGATTAAAGCGGCTTCGTGCAGGGTAAGGGGATTTGCAGGAGCGGAGCGGCTGGGCAGGAGGAGCTGCGAGCGCCTGGTCCCTGTGGAGTGAGGCCAGGAATTGCAGAGCCAGCGGGGTCAGGGCTGGGTGTCCCTGCGTGTCCCGGGACTGCTGCAACTGCAGTTGGGATAAAGCTGGGCTGGGCTGGGCTAGGCACAGATCACCCAGAGCAGCTGTGGCTGCCCTTGGTTCCCTGGAAGTGTCCCAGGCCAGGCTGGACGGGGCTTGGAGCACCCTGCGAGAGTGAAGGTGTCCCTGCCCATGGCAAGGGTGGCACTGGAGGGGCTTTAAGGTCCTTTCCGACCAGAACCATTCTGGGATTCCACGATAACCCGGTGGAGTTCAGGCTCACCTCTGTGCCCACCTCTGTGCCTTTGCCACCTTTACATCCACCACGGTTTGATTGGAGCCTTTTCTGGCGTGTTGGGAGCAAAACACACTGAGCTCCAAAACTTCTGACAGAGCCATCAACTCCAACCCCCAAGCAGTGATGCCGTTGAGGAGTTGGAAACGAAAATTCATTCTAAGCTTGTGGTATGAAGGTGGCTAAGATGACACAGCAGCCCCCAGACTCTCCCTCTGGGAAGGCAGGGTGGTTTTAAAATGAATCCCTAATAGTTGGCTGGTGTGAGCAGGAGAGGTAAAATGGGAGTGCTGCGAAGGAGGAATTTGGAGAGCGCCACAAGCCTCGTGGCCAAGGCTCATTTTTGCATCTTGCTGTCAAGAATGTGTGGGGTAAAAGCAGGTTTTGGAAGTGGTTTGTGAGAGCTGGGGCTGTGTCTGGGGGCTGGGGGGACAGGGATGTTTCCGCCCAGGTGTTTGGGGACAGTTCTGTGCTGGTGCTTGATGGTCCTGGTGGCACAGGGGGTTTGATTCCTTCGTGTGCTGAATTCCTGGCTAGTCCTGAAGGTTCCTGGATGTGGAATCCGTGCTGGGCACAATGCTCGATGCCATCAGTGGTCTTGTGTCACCAGCCTGAGGTTGAGCTCATGTGCTGAGCCCTGCCCAGGCACCTGCATCACCTCCTAGACATCATCACAGGGAGGTCAGTCCTCTGGGGGCAGGTTTTCTGGCACTCCAGTGGTGTGGGGGACAGAGTGGGAGGGGACAAACCCAGCTGACCTCATTTGGCCCGTTGTTAGCTGAGCCTGAAGCCTGACTCTGAAAGCTTTATTGATGCCTTGTGTGCAGTTGGGATGTGAGCTTGTGGTTCCAAACCCCTGTGTGCTGCCTCCTGGAGGATGGGGACCTTGGTGGGCACAGCACAACTGTGTTGGTGGCTTGTGCTTAGAGGATGAAACCCCAACCACGGTGAGGGACTGTCAACAAAACTTATTTGGCTTTAATGTCTTAAATGTGAGTGAGGAGGAACTGGAGGCAGAGCGGTGCTCTGGATGTGTTGGTGATGTCACTTTGAGAGGCCTGGGGGGGCTGTGGCAGGTGTGGTGACAGCTGTGGGTGTCCCTGTGCAGGTGAAGGAGCTGGTCCTGGATAACTGCCGCTCGGAGGATGGCAAGGTGGTCGGTCTCTCCTCAGACTTTGAGAACCTGGAGTTCCTCAGCATGATCAACATCAACCTGCTGTCCGTGTCCAACCTCCCCAAACTCAACAAGCTCCGGAAGGTGAGTTGGGACTCTGGTCCCATCTCCAACAGCCCTTGGGCTCGTGCTGCCCCTGGTGGCAGTTGCTTTTCCTGTATTTGCCAGAAAAAGGCCCTTGAATTTTGCTCTTTGCTCGCTATCTGAGCAAGCGAGAGGGGTTGGGTTTAATGTGCAACAAAACCCTTCTGACTCCTCAGGTGTTTAGTGCCCTTCCTCTCTTGCTTTTTTGCTCTTGTGCTGCTGTCAGAAGCTTCATGACACCATAAATATTTTGGATTTTGGAGCACTTACCAGCGTGGGGGTGGCTGGCAGTGCTGTGTCCCTGTGGGAAAGGGGTTTTAAGGGCAGACTTGACCTGCTGCTCTGTGAGCTGAAATTTGGGTGCTCATTGTAGCCCAGTTCTCAGAGCAATTTCCTTCCCTGTATCACGAGCTGAAACACTTGGTGACCATGTGATATTCCCTCCCTTCAGCTGGAGCTGAGTGATAATAGGATTTCTGGTGGCCTTGAAGTTCTAGCAGAGAAAACTCCCAACCTGACACACTTGAACCTAAGCGGCAACAAGATCAAAGACATCAATACCCTGGAGCCCTTGGTGAGTGGAGGCTGTGCTGCAATCCCAGGGATGGCGTTTCCTTTGGGGACTGGGTCTGTGCAGCAGGAATCCAACGTCTTGGTAACTGTTCCAACAGCACTTCGTGGTTCTGATGGGAACAGATTTGATCCCAGTTTGAGGCTGGGCCAGTAGTTAATGGCTCCTCAGTCTGGAAAAGCAGCAGCCAGTTGCTAAAAGAAGCGTGAAATGGGGCTGGATGAGTAAAACTCTGGATGCTCAGTGCCCATCTGAGAAGGGACCAGGAAAGGGTCGGAGGCAGTTGGAGGTAGGTGGCACCTGGGGTGTCATGGAATTGAGGTAACTGGACAGCAGTGAGGGCATCTGTCACATCATCCTGAAGGTTCTGCTGTCCCAGCACTGCAGGGCTCCTGTTCCCACATGAGGCTGGAAGAGGCCTCTGAGGCTCCATCTGAGCTGCCCCAGGAAGGCTCTTGCTGTCAGGGACACCTGAAAGGTCTGACACAAGGCATTTATCTCATTGGCTGTTTTGTCCATCCATTCCCTCCAGAAGGAATTTGGGATTGTTTTGCTCCTCCTCTCCTTGGCCTGGTGCCCGGTGTGATGGCCTGAGCTGGGCTGTGCCAAGGGCACCCAGGCTGCAGCTCTCCCTGAGCTCTGCCTTGGTGTTCTGTCTGATGTTTTGAGCAGGGTGAGTCCAGCTCAGCTACTCCTGAGCTTGCTGGGCCTGTTCAGAAGAAAGAAAGATTAGCAAATATACAGAGAGTTTGTTCCAGAAAGGGAAGCCAGAACAGAGGAGCTGGACAGAGATTTTTGTGCTCACAATGAGCAGGAGCAGTGACTCCTCTCCATCTGAGGAGCATGTGGGGCAGAGCCACTTCTGTGCTGGACCTGGGCAGCGCCCCAGCCACCCTGCCATGGCTGCCTGACCTTCAGACAGTGCTGTAAATAATCTTAACAAATTGAATTTTGCAGAAAAAGTTGCCAAACCTCCACAGTCTGGACCTGTTCAACTGCGAGGTGACGATGCTCATCAACTACCGGGAGAGCGTGTTTGCCCTCCTGCCCCAGCTCACCTACCTGGATGGCTTTGATGCTGACGAGCAGGAAGCCCCTGACTCAGACCCCGAAGCAGATGGGGATGCACTGGAAGATGATTATGAGAATGGGGAAGGTGAGGGTTTTTTTCTCCTCCTGATTTTCTTGCTGTTCAGTGATCCCTTTTGCACTTCTGTGTGTGCTCCACCAAGAGGGATTGGCACTGGAGTAGGGGCTGTGTGGGTGTCCCCCCCCTTCTCCCTAGGGCTGGGAGGGAGTGGGACTTGCTGGGAAGTGACAGGACTCGGTGCTGTCCCTCCTCATCCTCTGTGACCCCTGCCTGCTGCTCACACAGCACTGAGGGGTGAGGGGGGGTCTGGATTTTGGAACTGGGACACTTCCCTCCCTCCCCCTTTTGGTAGAAGGTGAGGAAGAGGAGGATGATGAGGAGGAAGATGATTTGGATGAAGAAGTCATTGATGATGAGGAAGATGAAGATGATGATCTGGAAGGTGAAGAGGAGGAGGATGGAGTAGATGATGAGGTGAGGCTGTCACTGGTTCAGCACCAGGTCGCACGTTTGTCCCTTGTGTGGTGACCCAGGTGTCACAGAAGCCTCTGGGGGTAGGTCTGAGGAGTTTGTCATCCACTCTGGCTTTGTCTCTGCACTCTGGGCTCCTGAGAGTCAAAAACTCCAAAGAGTTCAGTCTTGGCCTGGCACTTCCCATGGCTCTGAGTGGTGCAGCCCCATCCGTGGGGGTGTGAGGAGCCCTTGGAGAACCAACAGCTCCTCCAGCCACCCCCAGGCTTCAGTGGGCTGGGAGAGGGGAAGGAAGACTGGGGCTACTGCTCATGGAATTGTGGTTCTTGCAACAAAGCCTCTTGTTTTCACTCCAGGAGGAAGATGAGGAGGAAGATGGTGAGGAGGATGAAGAAGATGAAGCTGAGGAGGGTGAGTTGAGTGTAACAATCCAGTTTCTTACAGAGCTCCCTCAACAGTCAAATACTTGGTGTTTTTGGAGCTTCCTCAGCCTCAGTGCAGGGCTGTTGTTGCTGCAGCTTTCCTGCCCAAGCTGGTACTGAGCATTGTCATCACCAAGGGTCACACAGGGAGGGAAAAGGGCTTTCAGGACCTCCAAATTCCAACCATGATGGGTAATTCTGGGAAATGTGAGAGGTCAGTTGCTTAGAAAAGCAATTCTGGGAACTGATGGGCTGTGCAGGAGCAGGGCTTGTGTCAACAGGAGTGTGTGAGGGAATCTCTCTCGGGGGCACCTTCCCCTCTGATCAGCTGAGACCTGAGCTTGGGGCCGGACTCCTCTGGTTGTAGCAAACATAAACACCCAGATGAAAGTTGACAGAATATTGTGGCTGGTGTGAATTCAAACAGTCTTGGATGAATCATGGAGTTGTTAAGTTTGGGAAATCCCTCCTGAATCCAGCACCACCGTGTTCACCACTGATCCCCATCCCCAAGTGCCACATCCACACTTCTTTGAGCAGTTGCAGGGATGGTGATTCCATCACTGCCTGGGGCCGCCTGTGCCAATTCCTGACCACCTTCTCCGTGAAGGAATTTTTCCTAATATCCCATCTAAGCCTCATCTGGTGCAACTTGAGGCCATTTCTTCTTAACCTGTTATTTGTTACCTGGGACAAGACTGAGCCCCGCCAGCTGCTCCCTCCTGTCAGGGAGTTGTGCAGAGCCAGAAGGTCCCTCCTGAGCCTCCTTAGCTCCAGGCTCAGCCCCTTTCCCAGCTCCCTCAGCTGCTCCTGGAGCTCCAGCCCCTTGCCCAGCTCTGTTCCCTTCCCTGGACACACTCCAGCCCCTCAATGTCCTTCTTGTCCTCAAGGGCCCAGAGCTGACCCAGGATTTGAGGCCTCAGCAGTGCCAGCACAAAGAGCCATGAGCTTGGTCAGGAGTGCCTGAATTCTGCAGATGCTGTGTTTTTGAGGGTGCTCACAAAAAAATTCCCCTTTTCAGCTGTTACAGGATGCTTGGAGGGCAGAGAAAGTTGTTGGTGCCTCACGTCAGCCGAGGCTTTTCCATGAGGAGCAGGGCAGGGTGGATCTGCTCCCAAATGGTGCCAGGCTGTTCCGTGCTTGCTCCACAGCTCAGCTGCTGTTCCCTGGGCTGGGCTGGGCTGGAAGAGTGAATCTTCCCCTCTCTTTGCAGACCATCCATGTGGGGAGAAGAGAAAACGAAGTCTAGAGGATGAAGGAGAGGAAGATGCAGAGGATGAAGAGGATGATGAGGATGACTGATCCCAGCGAGCCAATCAGTTTTACAGACTCTGACTGTGCTTGTCTTAACCTCCCCGTTGTGTCTGTGTGAGACTGTAAATCCCTGTCTCCCACTCCTCCTCCTCCCCCTTTGTATGGCTGCAGCATCCACAATATATTTTTTTAAGATTTAGAATACTGTAGGCATTTCAGGGGAATCTTCCGTACAAGGCTCACTTTTTTCTCACAAGTATTTCATGACCAAAGGCTTTTCTCCGTTCGGTGGTTTGTGCAGCAGCTTGCAAAAAAAAAAAATAAAAAAAAAAAAAAAAAAAAAAAAAAACAAAAAAAAAAAAAGGAAAAAAATCTCCTCCTTAGGGTATCTGTGTGTCCAAAATCAGCTGTGCCACACTGGACCCAGAGCTCCAGCTCTCACCCTGCCAGCACAGAAGGCCTTTGCCACCCTCGTGCCCTCAGCCCAGGGCTCTGAAGACGCTTTTTGAGCCATCTCGGGTGCAGAATCTGGTTCATCTCCGTGGACTTGGAACGATCCCTGAGGGTGTCTCAGATTTGAAATCATGGTGATGTGATCTCTGGACATGCTTGAAGATGCTTTAGTGCTGGGGATGGGGGTGCCTGGGGTTTTGGGGGGAGGGAAGGGCTGCTTGCATGACCTGGTACCTCTGCCGATGCACCTTGCAGTAGCCCTGCACTTGCTTTCCTATTTGTTTTATAAACTGGAACATTTTTCCCTTTGGCCACCTAAGAGCCATCCCTTGGGCTGTCTCAGGCAAGGGGGTTTTTGTGGCTGTTTCTGTGCTGCAGGGAGGCTCCCGGTGCCCTGCAGCACCTTGGGGAAGGGATAGGGAATGCAGGTGAGGGGATACTGCTCCTCCATCCGCCTCCATTTCACACTGTACAGCCCTGTGCAGCCACGATCACTGTGATGCTCCTGCAGCCCGTGTTAACCTGTAAATTCTCAGGGTCCTTCTGCCAGCCAGTGCCACCTCTGCACAGGCCCCCGGTGCCAGCCTGGCCTGGGCATCCTCCTCCTCCTCTGTCTTCCCAGCACCGACAACTCCAGCTCCCCCCTTGTGTCCCTGCTCTGGGGGTGCCACCCCGAGGTGGCTGGAGGGAGGATTTGGAGAGCCCAGCCAGGTGCAGCATTCCCAGCCCCATTCCCACCTTCCCTCTCATCCTAGAGGTGTCCAGCCAGCACATCCCTCGGGAGAACAGCCCCGGGGAGTGAGGGATGCTCGGGGCTGGGCCGGGCACGGTGGGGACAGCGCTGTGCTGCTGCCCAGGGGTGCAGACAAGCACTGGCACTTTGTGGCATTCCCGCTGTGGGCTCCGGGTGCTCCGTGGGCCCCCGGGGCCGAGGCTCCAGCCCTCCCCTCCCGGGGGGTGTGGGGGGTGTTTTGCAGCACATCCCCGTTCCTGTCTCTTCGTTCTCGCTGGTGTCTCTTGCATTGTACAGTCGCTGTGACCATTCGGAGAAGAACTAATCCTGTAAAATTCAAACTGAGTAACTTATAAATGTTTAAGGAATTTAAAAAAAAAAAAAAAAGTCAGAGCAGCAGTTACTTCTAATTTTTTTTCCCTGCTTTTTTAGCAGATTGTATGGATTTTATATTAGCCTAGTAACTGTCAGGTTTTGATTGGTCAGACTAGTCCCAGAAATAAGGATCTCCAGCCCTTTTGTATCTTTTGTTACAAAATTTGGATAAAACTTTAATAAAAACTTCAGTTTTTAAAAAGCCATTGCAATGGAGCTTGTCTTGGCTGCCTCTGCCTTGGGAACAGCCAGGAACACTCGGAGTGGGGGCTTTGGGGCAGGTTTGGGTTTCTGCTGGGAGCAGGAACTGTCCCCTGTCCCCTGGAGGGCTGGGTTTGGCTCAGCCTAGGCTGCTGGGGACAGAGTGGGGGCTTTGTTGTGGTGTTGGGTCCCAGCATGATGGGGTCTGCAGGACCCCCATGAGCCAAGGCTGCCCTTGGAGGGGGCCAGAGCCAGGGTCAGGGACAGCCTGGGAAGGGTTTCCCTCCTGCCTTTTGGGTTGGCCCCCTGCCCTGGAGGAGGCAGGGGAGTGTTCAGTGGGCTGGGGGCCAGGTCTGTGCCAGCTGGGGTTGGGGGCTGAGCTGTGCCCCTGCCCCCCTTTGGAGGGTCCCTCCCCTTGGGGGGCTCTGTGACCCTGTGCTGGCTCTGTGATGAGCTGTCACTGTCAGGTCTCAGCAGCTCAGGGACACTTCAGGGTGTCCATCCTGCTGCTCAGGGCCCGAGGGGACTGGGCTGGACTGGGGAGGGCACGCACCCAGCTCAGGGGGCTGCAGGAGGGAGCTGGAGCATCCTTGGGTGCTGCTCACCCTGTGCCAGGACAGCAGCAGGAGGAAGGGCTGCCAGGAGGACGAGGAAGGGCTGGCAGGAGGAGGAGGAAGGGATGCCCACCCTACCCAGGTGGCCATCGGGCCTTTCTGAGCCCCATCCCGGTGTTTGTCCCCTCCCAGGGCTGGCAGAGCAGGGAGTGCCGGCTCTTCCATCGCTCCCATCCTTCGCTCCCAGCCAGGGCTGGCGTGGGCACCAGCAGGTCCCAGCACGCCTCCTCTCAAACCAGTTTGCAGCAAACTTTTCACCCCGCTGGGCTGAGACCAGCAGAGCGGGACCGGGGGAGCCCCAGGGTGCTCCCACGGGGGGTGCAGGGGGTGCAGCCCCCCCGGGCTGGGCACCTGGGCTCCTGCCTGCCCCTCCCAATGGCTCTGCTGTGTCTGTCATTCCATGCCCTCCTCCTGGCACCTCTCCCTGCGGCAGGGCTGGGACAGGCCCCGAGGCTGGCCGGGCTTGGGGTCCCACCCTGTGCTGGTTGCTGGGGTGCAGCTGGCAGAGGCTCCAGCCCTGAGTGCTCTGGGATGTGCTGGCAGGGGCAGGGGGAGCACAAAGCGTTCCTTCCCCTTTCTCAAACACTTCCCTTTCCCCTTTCCCAAACACTTCCCTTTCAGCCCCTGGCAGGGCCAGCCCGGGAGCACAGGGTCACACCCCCCATGTTCCCCTCCTTTGGTTTTGGGGGGCCCCTCAGTGCCAGCCCCGCTCCCCCCCGGCCCCCACGGGGACTGACAGAGCCTCTCCTGGCTGCCACTCCTGTACAATTCCCATTTATTATTCCATGATCTCATTCCAGAGAAGTCCGCTAACTCCTGAGAACCTACCGGGCTCCCCTCAAAGCCCTCGGGGCTGAAGCAACAAAACCTTAGGGGAGGGAGATACAGGGGTTCCAGGGGCTGGAGGGTTCCCGAAAATGAAAAGGAAGGGGAGAAATTCCAGGGGAAACATCGACTCCTCTGGCACTCCGGGCTGGGCTGGGGGTGCTGCTGTCCCCAGGGAGGGGTGGCTGTCCCAGCACAGTGGCAGGGGCTGTGCTGTGCCCCCTGCCCGGCTCAGGGGAGGGACGGGAGGCGCAGGAGAGTCCCGTGGGAGCCGAGGGCATCAAAGCTGGGAGTACAGGGAGTTCTCCATCTCCGGCGGCAGCTTGGCATGGAACGGGGCCAGGCCCACCCCAAAATCTGGAGGGAGAGGGAAGAGAACTGTCAGCACCTCGTGGGGGGGCACGTGGACCCCCAGGGACATTGCAGGGACTGAGGGGCACAGGGAAGGCACTGGGAGGGCACACAGACACCCCCAGGGACATCACAGGAGCTGGGAGCACAGGGAGGGCACTGGGAGGGGACCTGAACCCCCCAAGGACATTGCAGGGTTCAGGGAGCACTGGGAGGGCAAGTATATGGACCACTCCAGGGCACAGCAGGGGTTGGGGGGGCATGGAGAGGGCACAGGGACAGACCCCTCCAGGGCACAGCAGGGGCTGGGGAGGGCACACAGACCCCTCCAGGGCACTGCAGGGGCTGCGGAGGGCACACAGACCCCTCCAGGGCACTGCAGGGGCTGGGGAGGGCACACAGACCCCTCCAGGGCACTGCAGGGGCTGGGGAGGGCACACAGACCCCTCCAGGGCACAGCAGGGGCTGGGGAAGCAGGGCCTGGAACCTGGCCAGGCTGTGCCAGGACAGAGGGAGCAGGATGTGCCTTAGCCCTGCGGGGCAGGGGAGCCCATCCCCGGGAGCATCCCGGCGCCGGGGGCGGGGGGGGTCCCTCCCGTACCCATCTCGGCCTCCAGGCGCCCGGGCGGGGGGTTCTTCCGGTGGTCCTCGATGTGCAGGGTCATCTCCTCGCGGGAGGCGGTGGAGAAGGGGCATTGCGTGCAGCTGTAGCGGCCCCGCGTGTGCTCCCAGACGATGCGGCTGTTGGAGGAGTGCCCTGCAAAGACGGGCGGGCAGGGAAGCACAGGGATCGCCCCGGGATCGCCCGGAGCCGGGTGGTGCCGCGGGGCTATGGGGGCTGGAATCCCCCCGCTCTGAGCCCCACACGCTCAGGGGTTCCCTTCCCAAGGGAAGAACCCCGAATGTGGGAGCGGGGAGCCAGGCTGTGCCCCCGGCCCCGCAGCGAAGGGCACAGCGGGTTCCAGCCTGGGCTCGGGACTGGGGGCACTGCGGGCACTGGAGCTGCTGCTGCTGCTGCTCCTCCTGCTGCTTCTGCCCTCGGGGCCGGGCTGGGGGGTTTTGGGGGGGGCGCAGCCGGCGACCCCCCTGCCTCGGAGCCCATCTGGGCTGCATCCCCTCTCTGCGTGGCTCCCAAAGAGGAGGGAGCCCGCCCTCCCCCTCTGCTCTCGGGGAGCACTGCAGTGCCCCTGGGGCCTCTCCCATCCCCTTGTGGCCCCCCCGCCGCCCCCCAAACCCCCCCAGTGACAGAAAGCAGCCCCCACCCAGTAGGTGCCAAACTAACCTGGAGTCACTCCTGAGCCAAAGCATGGGAGGAGTGGGCTGACACTCAAACCTGCGGAGGGAATCGAGGGGCAAGACAAGCATTAGGTCTTCCCCTCCCTGGGGGGGGGGACACGTGGGAGGGCAGGCCTGGCCCGACCCCCCCGCCTCGCACCCCCAGCACGCCGGGGAGCAGCAGGGCCGGGAGAATTTGGAGGCGTTTCTTTGGCGGTCGCCGGTGCTTTGCCCAATCGAACATCACAGAGGGGGTGGCACGGGTGGGACGGGGCTTTTTGGGGGGGGGTGGCCGGGCCGGAGGGGGAGGAGGGGGTCGGGTCCTCGGCTGGGCGGCGGCGGGTCCTCCTCGGGAGCTGCTGCTGGTCAAGGCGGGAGCAGAAGAAGGTTTTGTCCCGAACGGCTCGGCGCT
Organism: Certhia americana; assembly: GCA_018697195.1. Lineage (NCBI taxonomy): Eukaryota > Metazoa > Chordata > Aves > Passeriformes > Certhiidae > Certhia > Certhia americana. The sequence continues at coordinate 294,000 of JAGMWU010000053.1, forward strand.
CTCACCTTGGCTTTTCTTCCAGACGGCGTTGGAGACGCTGGGGGGGCCGTGGCCCGGCAGGAAGGGCCGCAGGCGGTGCTGAGCCGGGGGCTGCGCCAGCCCGTAGGGCGAGGGGGGCACGTAGGACAGGAACGGCCCCGGCACCGAGGACGGGGGTGGCCCCGAGAACCGAGTCAAGGACGAGGGCCCGAACAGGCCGGGCTCCAGCAGCGGGAAGGGGTGGGGGGCCGGCGACACCAGCGGCAGCGGCTCCAGCGAGCCGGGCAGCTCGGGCAGCGCCGCCGGGGCAGTGTCCGCGCCCGCCGCCGGCGCTTCCTTCTCCAGGGGCCGCAGAGCGCTCGGGAGCGGCTTGGCCGGGGGCTCCTTCTCCGGGACAGAGGTAGAGGGAGGCAGGACGGGCTTGTCGGGCTTGGGGGGCGGCGCGGGGCCGCTGGCGCTGTCGGAGCAGACGTGCAGGTGCTTGAAGAGGGAGCGGTGAGTGCGGAAGCGCAGCAGGCAGTTCTCGCACCTGAGCGGTCGGGAAAGCGCCGTCAGAGGCTCCCCCGGGCACAGCCCCCGCTCGGGGATACCGCGGGGGGGGCTGCCAGGTGTCCCCAGAGAGGACGGGATGGGGACAGGGAGCGGCGGGACTCACTTGAAGTAGCGGTTGGGTTTGTAGTGCACCTTCATGTGGGCCATGAGGTCCTGCATGCTGGGGAAGGTCTCGGTGCAGCCCAGGGTGGGGCAATGGAAGGTTTTACCTGGGCAGAGGAATTCAGGGATTCAGCACCAGCCCAGCTGGGTGGGCACAGCCCCGCTGCTGGGTCTGCAGCACCTCCCACGCTACCCCCACTCCCATCTCCCATCACCGGCCCTGCCTCAGTTCTGAGCCCTGCTCTGCCCCCTCCCAGCCAAAAAAAGGGCACGTGGGATAAGCCAAGGTGTCCTGGCCTTACCCTCGAGGGACTGCGTGGGTCTGTAGTGGACCTTCAGGTGATCCACCAGCTCCTGCATGCTGGGGAAGGCCAGTTTGCAGCCGTAGCTCGAGCACTGGTAGTGTTTCCCTGCAAGGACACAGATCCGTCGGCCTCGTCCCTGCCCCGGCTGTCGCTGTCCCCTCCCCGGGGCGGGGCTGGGCTCACCTGGGACAGGTCTGCGCTTCAGCGGCCGCAGCTCCGGGGCCGGGGTCCCTCCGCTCCCCGTCACCGGCATCGGGGCACTGGGCAGGGCTGGGTCACTGCAGCCTGTGGGGAGAGGTTGTGAGGCTCGGCGCTGCCAAAACACCCCTCTGCTCTCCCCATGCCTTCAAAAACAGGGAAATGGGGCCTGGGGGTCTGGCCGGAGGGGGCTGGACAGGCTGGAGCCCTCCAGGGTGTGAGAGCTGGGAGGGGCTTTGCTCTAGGAAAAGCTGGGGTGTGAAGGTGAAGCCCGATGGTGTCTAGCACACGCTGGGTGATGCCACCTGCGCACCCAGGCACATCCTGGCACACCTGTGCACATCCCCGTGGTGGTGGGGGGGATCCGGCCAAAGGGACCTGCCAGCCGCAGGACCAATTATTTGCTCCGACTCCTCCCAGCCCCGCTGAGGGCACTCACCTGCCCCCTCGGTGCCGAATTTCCCCCGCAGGGAGAAGGCGGCCACAGCCTCGTCCTTCTCCGTCTTCATGGCCTGGCCGGGGCTGGGCACGGGCAGAGGGACACGGCGGCTCCTCCCGGCGATGCTGCACCGGGAGCAGGGGAGGCAGGTCAGATCCCAGCCCGGGGCCATAGTGACTCCCTCCTCTTCCTCCTCCTCCTCCTCCTCTTCCTCTCTTTCCTCCTCTCCTCGGTGGTCCTGGGACCGACCCTCCCACCCGGGGCCAAGCCAGCAGGAGATCCCAGCTTCACATCGCCCAGAGCTGTCACTGTCCCCTCCTGCCTCTCCTGCCCCAGGGTGGTCCCCAAAGCCCCCAGACATCCCTCCAGTCATCATCAGAATCCCGCTCGTGTCCAGCCCACAGCAACTGGAGCCAAAAATTCCCCCAAACTGCAGAATCCCCTCCAAGGCACAGCCAAACCAGGGACTGCTGGAGCTGCTCCAGCCTCCTGCTCCCAGGCCTGGGGGGCTCGCTGGGTGCTCCTCTCAAAATTCCAAAGGGTTTTCCAGCCAGGAGGAGCAGCAGGTCCCACTGAGTGGCTGGGAGTTGGTGATGGGCATGTGGGGACAGTTCCTGCCCAAAATTACATTGGCTTGGCCTCACCACGCCTTGGCACGAGACTCCCACATGGATAAGCCAAACTCTAATTCCCAGTGAAAAATCATCTGGAAAACCCCCTCAGTTTGGGGGATTTCTTGTTGGAGTGAGAGAGAAAATGAGGATAATAATGACAATAATAATGCTAATAAATAATAAGCAATTATGAAAACAAGGACAAAAGGATAAAATAAAAAGGATAAAAGGGTAAAAACATTTATAATAATGCTGATAATGATGATATTGCTAATAATGACAACTATAACAACAACAATAATACCAGCGCTGGGGCTGGGAAGTGGGCAATGTTTCCCCAAGAGCTCAGTAACTCCTTGGGAAATCTCCCAGGAGATCAGCTCCACTGGCCAGGGCACCCCATCCTTCCCATTAACATCTGCTCCAGAGACATTTTCCCAGCTTTTGGCTCCGGGGGGTCTCGCCCAGAGGGGCTCAGCCTGGCCAAGCTGGGCTCAGCAGCTGTTCCTGCAGCACCCGACACACTGGGATCACAGCCCAGCAGGAAATAAATCAGGGAGGGGGGAAAAAAGCCATGTGGGATTATTCCTGTGGCTGCCCCCGGGCTCCAGGCTTTGTCTGGGGGTTGTGGGGCTTTTTTGTTGTTGTTGTTTTCTGAGCTCAGCGGCCTCGGGATGGAATCAGCCAACCATGGAGGGGGGTTGGCCATGGAACAGGGAATTTGGGGCAGGTCGTGGCCCAGGAGGGGAAATTCAGCCCTGGATGGAGTGGGTGCTCCACCTCCATCCTGTATCCCTGCAGGACATGGGGTAAACAGGGAGAGTTCCCAGCAGCTTTGATGGAGTTTTGTTTATCAGGTAGAAATGAACAGTTTGGTGGGAAAAAATATCTTGGGAATCTCCTTTTAGAGGGGACAATGGTGAAAAAGTCGAGGCAGGGCTGTGTCTGCCCCTGGGCAGTGTCCCTGTGGCACTGCCACATTTTGGTGCCCAGCCCTGAAGTGTCGGAGCTGCTGGAGCCTTTCCTGGAACCACCAGTCCTGGAGTCTGCAGTGAACCAAAATTCCTGCTGGAAATGCCTCTCTGCATCTGATGCCTTAAGTTTTAGCTTTTACATTTTTCAGATTCTGTGCTGGTTTAGTGGATAGTTCTGAGTTTCATATTAAGGGCTGGTGAGCTCTCTTCGCAGGGCAGGGAGATGAAACAATTCCTTTTCTAGCTTGGGACAAGGACAACATATACAAATTTCAGGCCCAAGAGCAAAAACAACAGTGAAGAGAAAAACCAAGGAGGATGGAGCTTCATGAACTGAAGCTGTAACTGGAGAATTAATTCCAATATGCTCATGGACCAGAACTTATAAAAGTTCGTGGCAGGTTGTCCATTTTGTGACCATTTTGGATTCATCTTGGGATCAGGAAATTCTTCCCCAACAGCACTGCAGCACGGGACAGAGAGATCCTGGAGCCCCAGAGTCAAACCCAGCAGTGCCTTTGGATATTGGAACCTCTGTCCTGTCCCTCTGGGATCACAAATGCCACTCTCCATCCCAATGATGCCTTGTAAGCTGATTTTTTTTTTTTTTTCTGGAAAAGATGGGAAAATGCCTCTTGAGCAGATCCCCTGAGAGCAGGTGGGATGGACACTTGGCCTGTGGCCCCAATGTCCCCTACGGGTGACATGGCAGAGGACACGGTGGCTGCACTGCGGCATCGCCCTGTGCCCAGCCTAGGGACTGGTTTGTGGAGAGCAGGTGGCACCTGGATCCTCTTGCTGTCATTTGTCACCTCCCATGGGATGGTGGCCAACACTTCTCCTCCTCCAGGACTGTCTGTTCAGCAGCCCTGAGCGTGACACCCTGGGGCAGGTGCTGCTGACCTGTCACTGCCCCCATCCCCAGTGACCTCCCACGGTCACCAGAGATGTGACTGACCCAGAAATGTGACCCCCCCCGGGTGACACGATTCCCTCAGAGACAGGACCCCCCCCCTACGATGTGACCACCACTGCAGACCTGCCCTGGAACCCCCAGTCCCAGAGCCACCACTGTTGCTGTCGTCACCCCCAGGGATTTCCTGCCACAGGTTCAGCCTCCCCAAAAAGGCTGACACAAAACCCCCTCACCCCAACCTCTGTGGTGAACAGGGACACCAAAAACCTTTCCAGGGGGCTGCCAGCCATGAGGGTGAGCAGGATGTTTGCAGCTGCTGGTCACCCCCAGCGGGCTCTGCTGCTGATTCAGTGAATAATTAACACAGCTCATCCCCCTCAAACCATCCGGGGGCTTTATCCATGTCCTGAGACTTTTCTCAACCCACCCCGGGAAGACAAATGGGACAAATAATCCGATTTGAGCATCTCTGAGCGTGCTCCGAGGCCCGAGGATGAGGAGGCTTCCCCAAACGCGGCTCCTCGGCGCAGGAGATGAGACAAAGGCTCAGAACAAGGGGCTCATGTGATCGCGCAGCCGGCGAGCGCCGGGGGAGGAAGCGCTGCCAGCAGCTCAGCTCCTGCCAATGCCACCAGCCCCGCGTTCAAATCCACAGCCCGAACTAAAACACCCGCTGTGGATGCCCCCGGAGCCTTCAGAAATCGCGGGGAGCCCTTAGAGAGCTGGGGGGTGCTGGGGGGAGGATGCTCCAGGCGTCCAATGCAAGGTGGGTGCTCCAATCCCGGCATGGATTTTGCTGGAGCAAAGCTGCTGCCTCGGGTGCTATCCATCCCTGGGTGGGTTCCCTGCTTTCCAACTCAGAATCCGCCTGGAGAGCCCAAGGAGCCCACTCTGACCCCAGCGACAGGATGGGCATCCAGAGGGGAGAGCTCTGAGCCTCGGGGCCACATCCCCGTGGTGGCCACAGGGGCAGCTCAGCCCAGGCTCCTCTCCCCTCTGAGGGGGGGAAGCCTTGGGGTCCTCACTACCCCCCAGATTGCTCCAAACCCTGCTGCCATTTCCCCACATTCCCACACCGCCCTGGTGCCCAGCTTTCCCTGCCGGCCCGTGGATGGCCTATCCACCCGGCTCTGCAGCTGGGAAAAACCCCACTGTCCCTTCAGGAACCACCCGGGGATGGTGGAGCTTCCTCCCTGAGCCTGGACAAAGCTGAGCCCGAGCAGCAGCACCAGACAAATCCACCCCACGGCCAAGGCCAGGAGCCCCCGGCTCTGCCAGCACAAAGCGGCTCGCACAGGTGTGGGAGGAGGGAGGGAGCATGGGAAGATCCCGGCAGGTGCATCCCGGGATATTAGGGAGGGCCTGGTGTCACCTGTCCTGGTGACACACCTGTCAACACCCAGGGCTAGTGGCTCCCGCGGCTCCCTGTCCCTGTCAGCCCCACAAGTGGTAACCCCACGGACAGCCCCATGGCTGCTGTTTCTGGGGCTGGTAGCCCCCCACGGGCCCTGCACCCGTGGCTACAAGTCCTACAGCCCCAGGAGCACCCCCACGGCCACCCACCGCATGGACACTGCGTGACCCGGAGCCCTCGTGGGCAGCAGCCCCAGGAACCCCGGGCCTCACTCCGGTACCGCTGCTGTCCACAGGGCAGCTCCAGCCCCGGGGCTGGGCCAGCCCCAGGCGCCAGGACGACTCTCGGTCCCGGTTACCGATACCGATACAGCCCCGAGACCGATACAGCCCCGATACCGATACAGCCCCGATACCGATACAGCCCCGACACTGGCACAGCCTCGATACCGGTACAACACCGACTCCGGTACAGCCCCGACACCGGTACAGCCCTGACACCGGTACAGCCCCGACACCGGTACAGCCCCGATACCGGTACAGCTTCGATACCGGTACAGCCCCGATACCGGTACAGCCCCGACACCGGTACCGATACAGCTCCGATACCGGTACGGCCCCGATACCGGTACAGCCCCGGTATTGCTTCAGCCCTGGTACCGATCCAGCTCCGGTGCCAGTAACATTTCTGGCCCGGTACATCCCCATGTGCCAGTGCTCCCTTCCCGGTGCCGGGGTACCCCCGATACCGGTACATCCCCGGTACCGATCCTGTCCCGGTGCCGATCCACCCCCGCCGGTGCCGGTGCATCCCCGGTACCGGTAAAGCCCCCGCTGTCCGCGCCCCCTCCGTGCCCCTCCATCCCCGGTGCCGGTCCGTTCCCCAATCCCGGTCCTCCCCCGGTGCCCGCCCGTCCCTCCCGGTCCCTCCCGGTCCCTCCCGGCCGTACCGGGGCTGCGGCGGGGCCGGCGCCGCCCGGGTCGCGCATCAGCGGCGGGGCGGCCGCGGGGCCATTTTCTGTGCGGAGCTGTCGCGAGAGCGGGGGGAGGAGGAGGAGGAGGATGACGGTGGGGGGGGGGAGGAAGGAACGTGCGGAAGGGCGGGCGGGGGCCTCGGGGGGGACACCCGGCCCAGCCCCGCCCCGTTCCCCCCCCGCCCCGGCTGCTTTCCCCGGGAGAGTCTCCGCACCCCGCATCCCAGCGTCTGCGGGCAGCTCCAGCATCCCAGCGTTTTTGGAGCATCCCGGTGTTTTTGGAGCATCCCAGCGTTTTTGGAGCATCCCGGCGTTTTTGGAGCATCCCGGCGTTTTTTGAGCATCCCAGCGTTTTTGGAGCATCCCGGTGTTTTTGGAGCATCCCGGTGTTTTTGGAGCATCCCGGCGTTTTTGGAGCATCCTGGGGTCTCGGATCGTGTCAGGGGCTCAGAACATCCCGTGGGCTCAGAGCATCCCAGGGGCTTGAGCATCCTGAAGGCCTTGGAGCATCCCAGACCTTTTGGAACATTCTGGGACTTCAGAGCATCCAGGGAGTCTGCTAAGTACCTCAGGGGCGTTGGAACATTCCAGGGACATGGATCATGGAGCATCCTGAGACTTTTGGACCTTTGGGGGCTTTGGAATCCTCAGAGCATCCCGGGGCTTTGCAGTGTCCAGGGGTGCTCAGAGCATCCTGGGGTGCTCAGACCCTGAGCCCTGTGGGAAGTCCTGGAGCCCTTGGAGCATCCCTGGGCTCTCTAAGCACCCCAAACTGCTGGGAGCACCCCAGACTCCTGGGAACACCCCTCCAGCTCGTGTGTGCCCTGAGGAGCAGCCCAGGCCCCTCCAGGATCCTCACAGCAACAGAAGAGAGACCCCCAAACCCCTGGGAGCCCCTGGAGCTCTTTGGAGCATCCAGAGCCCTCTGGAGCACCCAGGGAGTGCCTGAGCTGGCCCAGCTCCCACATCCCTGCAGGGCTGAGCAGGAGCATCCCACTGACAGCACCCACTTCCTCCCATTCCCTGTCTCCACCCCCCAGGAAGGGCTGGAAGGTGCAGGACGAAGTTTCCTAAATGCCCAGATTTTCTGAAGCCATTATTTTTCATTAAAATAAAATCAGACGCCAGCCTCTTGCACTCTGCAGTGTAAGGACTCCTAAAAAACTGTGATTTACAGGAAAAATCACCCCAAGGACTTCAGAGGCTGAAACACCCCATCACGGGGGGACAGGGGGAAACCACAATTTCCAGCATGGGGCTGTGAGGAACTTGCAATTCCATGGGGAACCTCCCATCCCAGTGGGGTTCTGCTCTCTGTTAATCCCACCCCGGAGGACACAGGGGCCCTGGAACACCACTGGACCCCCAA
>JAGMWU010000053.1:301784-319625 GCA_018697195.1 Certhia americana
TGGGATCAGGGAAGGAGGAAGAGGAGGGCCGGGCTGTGGGATCAGGCCGGGCTCTGTGGGATCAGGCTGTCGTCATTTCCTCTGGCACAGGGCCTAGCGGGGGAAGCCGGACATGACCCGGACATGTCGGCCCTGTTCATCCCTGTGCCGGCTGAAAACCTCCCGGAGCATTCCCGGTGGTGCTCAGCCCGCAGCTGTCCCCCTGCCCGCGGCTCTGGCTGTCCCCACAGCCGAGGAGAGCGGTTCGCACCCCAAACAGCCATCCCAGGGTCGATGAGACCCTCTCTGCCCCCACACCCCTGAGCACAGCCAGGAGAAGCTGTGACAGCTCCGCGGGCCTTGTCTGAGAGATCCTTGGAGTTTTCCCTGTGAGCAGCCAGGACATGGTGGCAGCAGCCTGGTCCCGCTGCCCTGAGCTGTGCTGGGCAATCCGGAGTCACCCCGGAACACCGAGATGCCTGAGCTGGAACCCTGCGAGAGCTGGTTTGTGTATTCAGCGTTTTCTGGAGGGTTCACTGTGGGAGGAATGGGGCTGCCTCTGATCTGTGTCTGCCCACGTCACAGCTTCTGTCACAGTGGGAACTGGCACTAGGGTGAAATACAACCCCCAAACTCAAAACATGAGTCGAGTTTTGCTGAGTCTCGTTATTTACGATCATTGTTAACAACGACTCTATTCATACCGAACAGCATTTTCAGTCCCAGGGTACAAACAAGTAGCCAGGAGGCCATTCTTGCTGCAGGGGTGCCCACAGCTAAAGGAGCTGCAGGATCTGGGGTGTCCACAGGTAAAGGAGCTGCTGAATCGGGGTGTCCCCAGCTAAAGGTGCTGTGGGATCCAGTGTTTGGCACCAGCACAGTCCGGGGGGCTGGTGAGGAAATGTTCACTCCATGCCAGGATTGGTGGAAAAAACTTAATGGAGCCACCCCGCCACATCCTCTGGAGGTGGGGTAGGAGGATGGTGACCTTCTTTCCTCCAGCTCAGATCTTCTGCACGTAATTCCCAGGAAAAAGCCCTTCCTTGCCGTGCAGCCGGCCTTTCCACCAGCCAGAGGGATCTGGGAAGGAGATAAGAAGTCAGGTGAGGAGCCAGCACTGCAGAGAGAGGAGCTGGGCAGGGCAGGAGCCTGGTACCTTCCATCAGGATGTCAATGATGTCTCCCACGCTGAAGCTGAGCTCGTCCACGTCCTGCCCGACGTACTGGTAGAGCGCCTGGCACCGCGGCCCCTCCACCTTGGGCTGGGGCTTGGGGCGCCGGGCTGGGGGTGGCCGCTGGCTCACACTGCGCCTGCGCTGCATCCTGTGGGGTGGGAGGGATGGGATCCATACCGGGAGGGCAGGAGGGCCTGGGATGTGCTGCTCCCTCCTGTCCCCCCTGCTTCCCCCCACCCATGGGATGCTCTGTGCCTGTAGCACAGCTGGGTGCTCCACTGGGAGGACTGGGGCAGGATGAGCTGCCCACCCTGCTGTCCCACACCCATGGGGTGCTCTGTGCCTGCAGGTGGGTGTTCCCAGTGCAGGCACTGGGAGGACTGGGCTGCACAAGAGCCTGGGAGATGTGTCCTGCCAGCAAAGCCAGATTGCCCCACTCCGGTCCCCTCCTCAGAGGGGAAAGCATCTCCCAGCGTTGGTGGCAGTGGGAGAGGAGGATGGGGCAGGCAAAGGGATGTGGGACAGGACCTACCCGGCCACCCCCTGGTCAGGCACGTTGAGGAAATCCATGTTGTGCTCGGATGGGGGCCGTGCCTTGGGCTGGTGGCCGGCGCTGCGGGCAGGAAGAGCCGCGGATGGGGGTCCTCGTGTCTGCTTCTGGGGCATCTTGTAGGTGTCCCTTTGAGCCCGGCCATCGCTGCGGGAGATCTGGGGGCCCCCGTTCCTGCAGGCTCCTGGAACACCCCGTGCCAGGAGAGTGCATTACAGGGGGGCCATGTACAGCCTGCACCCTGGGTATCCCCCACCCTGGTACCCCCTCCTCACCTCTGGGTGCTGGTGGGGCACTTCGAGAAAGTGCTGGACACCTGCTGCCACCTCTGCCCTGTGCTGCCTCCTTCCTTGTGGGCTCTGGGGGGACACAAGCCCCCCGTTAGGTGACAGTCCTCAGAGCCAGCTGTAGGGGCTGTCCCCCCCTTTGTACCCTGTTCCCCAAAGGCCCCCGTGCTGCCCCATCACCAGAGCAGAAATGGATCCATCCCTGAGGGGGGACACAAACCCCACAGGTTACACCCAGCTCACCCCAATGAGGTCTCCAGCTGTGCCCTGTGACCCCAGCGCTCCTGTGTCCCCCCTCTGCCACCCCCCAGTGCCCTGGCACTCACTGGCATTCCTGGGGAGCCCATCCCCGATGCTGACCGTAAGGGTTTTGCCTCCAGCTCTGAGGGTGGCCACATCGCCCTGTCCTCTGATGAAGGTGACGTTGCGGGTGCCACCACCGCCCCAGCCCTCCTTCTTCACCCGAAACTGTAGTCTGGGGGACAGAGAAGACATGAGGCTGCGGTGACAAGACCCTGTCCTGTTTTTTCACCTCTTCTGGCCTCCATCCTTACATGTCCTTGAAGGAGAGGGGCAGCTTGGAGCGGGTGAGCTCCTCGAAGCGTTTGCACAGGAGGCTGATCAGCTCCGTCTTGAAGATGGACTCCAGGAAATTGTCTGCATCATTCTCGTGGAGGATGAAGAAGTCATCCTGCCTGGTACTGGGGGAGCAACCAGTGGTGTCAACCCCACCAAGGCTGGTGCCAGCTGAGCTGGGGGGGATTTGGAGGCTCTGCTGGGCTTGGGCCCACCCCAAGGAAATTCAGAGGGCAATTTAGCTGGAAAACTCCCTGGCTTCTGCAAAGCACCCATGGGGAGCCTCCTCCTCAGGGCTGGATGCCCACATGGATGAGGGTATGGGGAGCACCAGGGCATGGAGAGGCTGCTGGAGGTGAGAGGGGAAGACCAGCCATGGGGAACCCTGTGCAGAGCCTCTGATAAGGGACACACCTCAGCGAGACGCCGCTCACCGCCTGCAGCTCCACCTTCTTCTTGAGCACCTCCTTGATCTGCCCCTTCTCAGGCCCCTTCTTCACCTTCTCCCTCCCGATGAGGTAGAAATACTTGGGGGTGAGGATGAAATCCCGCTTGATGGGCTGGGAAAGAGCAGGAGAAGGGGGTGAGGGGGCTTTGCTGGGGCGCACAAACACCCACACACACACATCCTACCCAAGGGAAGCCACCTGGAGCAGCAGCCTGGCCGGTCCCCAGCCCCAGGTGTGTCCTTGTACCTTGAACCTCCGGTCGTATTTAGTGATGCAGTCGGCGAAGTCGATGCGCTCCCGCTTGGCCAGGAACTGGCGCAGCTCTGGCCGCTCCTCCATGCCCAGGTAATCACCCACGAAATTCCTGTTGATGCTGTTCCTCCGCCGCTCTTTGAAGTTGTAGAGGATGCTGGCAGCTGGGAGGGACCCCAGAGAGGTGCAGGTCAGACATGGCTCCATGCTGGTGACTCAGAGCCCCCCAAACCCACCGTGGGAGCTGTCGCATGGCAGCAAGAAGTGGGGCTTGTTTTATGCCATGGGTGGGATCCCAGCTGCTTAAACTTGCCTGGCTTTGAAACCCATTAATTGCCTTAATTAAGGAGGGAGGGATGGATGCAGCTGTTTTCTGAGTTTTCCTCCTTGATTTTTCCTGCATGCTTGGGTGGGTGGGAAAACCCACGGTGGGGTCAGGCAGGGAGCAATGGCTTGTCCCATCCTTCTGCCAGCACTGACTCCCAGCTACTCCCCTCCATCCCTGTGCAGGCTGTGAAATGCAGAGTGAGGACAGGGATCTGTTTCTGTCCTACGGCCCCTCCCAGGGCTAGAAATAGGAACAGGAAATCTGCTCTCCTTTCAGAGTGGGAAAAGACTCCCAACAGGCTGGTTCCTCCATCACCTAATCACCATTGGTGCCATGATTAGGAGGCAGGTTGCTGCTTTGACAGCTGGACTGTCCCAGTGAAAGGCACCCTGAAAGGACTGTTGGGGTGGCAGTGTCCCTGTCCTTGGGCAGCCTTACCCTCCTCTCTCATCTGCTCGTATTTGCGGATGGCGATGTGCCGGCGCCAGGCCTTCTGGATCACCCGGGCAAAGCTGTCAAACTTCCTCTCCCGCATCTCCTCGAGCAGGAAGAGCTGGGGGGGACAGGCAGTGCTGAGCCAGGACACCCCAAACCCTCCCCAGTCACGCTCAGCCACGGGCAGTGTCCCCAGGGCTCAGGGCCACCCACCGACTCGGGGTTCTTGATGAACACCTTGCTCCGGCCCATCTGGTACTGCTCTGGGTCCATGTTGACCGAGCGCAGGAGGTGCTGCACCCCTTGGCGCTCATCCCCGCGCCACGATGGCCATGTCTCAGGGGTGAGGATGGCGTAACTGTGGGGAGAGCTCAGGGTCACAGAATCCCACGATGGAACCTTTTTGGGTTTTTTTTTTGTATCCCAGCAGATTCCCTATTGGCTTGGAAATCTTGTAAGTGAAGTTGATGCCACATCCACTGCCCATTCCCAAACTATCCCTGTGGTCTCTTGAGCAAACTGCCTTGTCGTGAAATCCCAGAATGGTTGGGGTTGGAAGGGTCCTTGGAGAACATCCCATTCCAGATTCCACCCCCTGCCATGGGTTGGGACACCTTCCACACTCCCAGGCTGTTCCAAGCCCTATGTCCAACTTGGCCTTGGACACTGCCAGGGATCCAGGGGCAGCCGCAGCTGCTCTGGGCACCCTGTGACAGGGTCTGCCCACCCTCCCAGGGAACAATTCTTTCCCAATATCCCATCCAGCCCTGCCCTCTGGCAGTGGAAGCCATTTTCTGTGTCCTGTCCTTTTATCCCTTGTCCCACGTCCCTCTCCAGCTCTCTTTAGTCCCTGGAAGGGGCTCTAAGGTCTCGCCGAAGCCTTTTCTTCTCCAGGTGGAACACCACCAGCTCTCTTCACCTGTGAAGCTGTGCTGGGGCCTCCCCACCCTCAGAGGGAGGAATCCCCTCCTGCCGAGGTGCTGTGGGTCCCAGCTGTGCTGTGGGATCTGCCAGCCCCGTGCCAGTGGCCGCTCACCGTTGCAGGAACTTGTGGAAGAGGCGGCGGTAGGCAAAGCCTGCCCGGCGCACCCGGATGTTCTCCTTCAGCCCCAGGTACTCGACCTGGTGCTTCACCCTGTGCAGCAGGGAGGGACAATGTGGGATGACAGCTTAGGAGGGGGACCTAAAGGTGCACCTGAAGAGGACAATGTGCCCTCACACGCTCCTTGTGCTTCCCTGGGTTTGTGGACAGCTCGGAGAGGCCAGTCCAGGGCTGCAGGTTTTGAAGGAAAGCTGGTCCTGGCCACATCTCTGTGGCCGGGTCCTGTTCCCTGGGCTCTGTGGGCTCCCTGTTACCTGCTCTCCTCCCAGTCCCGGGGTTTCTTGGTCTCGTTGGGTTTGATGCAGCGGATGTAGTGTGGGGTGCACTTCATGAGCGTGTTCACCAGGTCATTGGCCTGTTTCTGGTGCAAGGATGGAGCTCTGTAGCATTAAAGGGGGTGGTGGGAGCACAGCCCCTGCCACTGCCCCTGAGGCAGCTGCTGCCCTGCAGTGCATGGGACACACCTTGATTTTGGAGCCTGCGGTGGTCGGTCGTCCCTTTTTGTCAGAATCAAGTTTTTCTGGGAAAAGCATCCGGATGAAACCACTGGAAGGGAGGTGACAGTCCCCAGGTGAGAGCTGCCAGGCTTCCCAGGCTCAGCACGGCCTGGGCTGAGGCCAGCTCCAGCTCTGCCTTCTGCTGCTGGGAAATCCTCTCCTGTGAGGCTGAGTCCCTCCTCCCTGACCACCAACAGGAGCAGGAGCAGGAACAGGAGCAGGAGCAGGAGCAGGAACAGGAGCAGGAGGAGGAGCAGGAGCAGGAGCAGGAGCAGAAACAGGAATGGGAGCAGAAACAGGAGCAGGAACAGGAGCAGGAGCAGGAGAAGAAACAGGAATGGGAGCAGGAGCAGGAACAGGAGCAAGAGCAGAAACAGGAGCAGGAACAGGAACAGGAGCAGGGGCAGAAACAGGAGCAGGAGCAGAAACAGGAATGGGAGCAGGAGCAGGAACAGGAGCAGGTGGATGATCCCGCTCTGCCCAGCCCTGCAACCCCATGGAACCATGCAGGACTGAGCACCCCAAGCTATGATGCCCACAAAGGCAGGACCAGCCTTTAAGAGCTGGGTGTTGAGGACTCTGCCGTTTTCCCCAGCTCTTTTGGGGTGCCCCAGGTCCCCAGCACTGCCAGACTCACTATTCACTGCTCTGCATGAGCTCGATCAGGTCGGTGAAAAGCACGTCCCGGTTGCGCTCGCAGAAGCCGTTCACATCATAGGACACCTGGGGACAGGAGGAGACCTCAGCTGTGGCGAGTGGGGCTGTGGGGTGCAGGGAGTGGGGTTTGGGGTGCCCTACCCACCTTGCCAGCGTAGTGGTGGATGACAAAGCCCGAGCTCCAGCTGTTGAAATGCTCGTGGGTGCCCACGGCCGCCTGCAGCTTCTGCAGCAGGGTCTGGTCAGCACCCTCGCCCGTGGCGTGCATGGTGGCACACACATCATCCAGCACACTCATGATCCCGGGAGGGTTCTGGGACAGGGAAAGGGAAGTCATGGGTGGGGCAGGGCCCAATCCCACACCTGGTGACAGCTGCATCATACTGAGCCACAGCTTAGAGCTTAGAGCACCATGGTGCCCTTCCCTGGGTGCTGGAAGCATCCAAGGCCAGGCTGGACAGGGCATGGAGCACCCTGGGATTGTGGAAAATGTCTCTGCCTGTGACAGGGAGTGGGACAAGATGATCTTTAAGGTTCCTGCTAACCCAGACCAGTCTGGGATTCTCTGCTACTTGGCAGGACCAGCTTTTGCCACCTCAACAACCCACCCAGCCCCTGTCCTCTGTGCCTCTGCTCCCCAAAAAGCCTCCCCAGCAGAGGGAACCCCACTCACCAGCTTGTTCTCTATCAGGTCACACACCACCTTGTTGTTGAAGTACTGGATCTGCGTCCACTTGATCCCCTCTTGCACATATTCCTCCTGGGGAAGCACGGGGAGAGCTGGGTGAGCTCTGAGCCCCTGGGATGTGCTGCAGACCCCCCTGCTCCAGCTGTGGTGCTGGGGAGGAGGGGGGTGCAGGAACCGGGGTGCTGCCAGAGCCCCACAGCCCCCAGCCCAGCCCCCTGTACCTGCTCTGCCTTCAGGGTCAGCTCGATGAAGATCTGCTGAAGCTTCTCGTTCACAAAGTTAATGCAGAATTGCTCAAAGCCATTTTTCTGCATGAAAGATGGAAGAGGAAATGAGGCTGAGTTGTCTTCTGCTCCTCTGGCTCATGGGGGGAACCCCAACCAGCAGTGCTTGGTTGCTACTCCAGGGACCCTTCTTAGGGCCAGGTGCTGTCCTTGCTGTGGGAGCAGGGCAGGACATTCCCAGCTGGGCTCCTACAGCACAGCCACACACACCTGGAATATCTCGAAGCCGTAGATGTCCAGCACCCCGATGCTGTACTCCTGGTACGGCTTCTGCATCGCCCGGTTGATGGACTGCGGGGACAGAGGGGACACGGTGGGTGCAGGGCGGTGGGACTGGCTGTCTCCTGGAGCAGGGGGTGGCCATCCCCTCTCAGGCCCACACACCTCCACCAGGAAGTCGAAGACGCGGGCGTAGAGCCCCTTGGCCAGGGCGTCGCGGGTGTAGGCCGCCTGTTCCACGTTGAGGGTGACGGTGATGGACTCGGAGCGGCCGCCCCACTTGCTGTCCATTTTCCTGCTGGTGACCTTCTCGTTGAGGCGCTCCTGGTCGACCCCCAGCAGGTAGGCAGGGAAGGCCAGGGCTGGGCAGAGCGGGGCTGGTCAGGGCTGTGTCCTCCCCACCTGGCTCCGTCGTGGTTGAAACCTTCAGCCCCACCCAAGTGTGGAGGACAGTAGTGGGACAATGACAGGGGACATGGGATGGGTCCTTCCTCTCCCAAAGTGACACCTGGCATCTGTCCCCTGGCTGATCAAGCTCTGGCTGAGCCATTTGCTTGCTGCCTCAGTTTCCCCATGTCTAACCTGGGGAAGGTGCTGGCACTGCTTCCCTCCTCTGCCAGGGGATTTGGGACACAGCCAGTTTGCCACTCATTCCCGAGGATCCCTGTGACTGCCCCCACCTGTCCCCTGGAGCCCCTTGGCTACTCACAGTCAGCGTTCTCCACCCGGGCATAGTTGCCCTCCTCCCTGAAGCTGATGTTGCCCAGGTGCAGGATCCCTGCCACGATCTGCAGCACCAGCTGCTGGTCCTCGCCGCGGATGCCAATGACCTGCATGGCATTCTGGGGGTGCACGGACCCTGTGAGCCCCCACCCAACCCCAAAGCTTGTGGGGACTCCCCTCCCCTCCCTCCCAGGCTCTCACCATGGTCTCATGGAAGTCGCTGCGGTCATCTGTGCCCTCCACCTGGTAGGTGTCTGTCTGGTTCAGGTAGAAGTAATAATCCGGGCTCATGATGCCCAAATTCTGCCTCTGCTCTTGGGATGCCCCCTGGATGAGCTGGGAGGGGACAGGAGTCTGTGATCACCCAGTTCCTGATGCCCCACTGCAGTCTGGTGGCTCCAGGCCACCCCCATACCTGATAGTAGATGTGGAAATTGCGCTCGCACTCGTTCTGGCTCACCACGCGCGACTTCTCCAGCAGGAAGTTGGAGATCTTGCCCCCATCAGGTTCTCCACCCCGGCTGAACTGGATCTCAAAGTATTTTCCCTGCTCCAGCACAGATCCCACTCAGAGCTGTGCTCCTGCCCCAGGGGATTCCTCAGTCCCCTCCAGCCCCTTCCCCACCACACGAGGAGCTTTGCTGGGATGTGCAACCCCTGGATGAAGATTTTATGGTTTATGTGGAGACCTCAGCGCTCCCTCAACTGCCCAAAAGGAGGTTGGAGCTGAGTCGGTAGGTCTCTTCTCCCAGGTAAAAGGCAACAGGAGGAGAGGAAATGGCCTCATATTGCCCTAGGGAAGATTTAGATTGGATATGAAGGAAAACTCCTCCACCAAAAGGGTGGTCAGGCACTGGAACAGACTGTGGTGGAGTCACCATCCCTGGAGGGATTTAAAAGCTGTGGGGACGTGGCACTTGGGGGACATGGCCCAGTGGTGGCCTTGGCAGTGTTGGGGGAATGGCTGGACTTGATCTTAAAGGTCATCTTTCCAACCCAGCTGGTTCAGTGGTTCTGCAGCCGTGCTGACCCCTGCACCTGCCCTGCGACTCACAAAGCGGCTGGAATTGTTGTTCCGGACAGTTTTGGCATTTCCAAAGGCTTCTAGCAGTGGGTTGGACTGCAGGATGATGTCCTTCACGTGCTGAGGACAGAAGAGGGGAGGGCTCAGCACAGCTGTGTCCCACTCCAGGCCTGGGGATAGACCTGAGGCTTTGTGTGTCCCCAGTGCTGGAGTGGCCACTCCGTGTGTCACCATCAGCTGGGGGCGCTGGGGGCCAGCATGGTAGGGATCAGCTGGGAGGTGAAATGATGAGTGGCAGGAGGGACAACAGACCTACCTGGACTTTCTCCCCACCCCCAGACACTTTGGAGATGTAGCCCATGATGTATTTGGCTGCCACCGTTTTCCCAGCTCCGCTTTCTCCGCTGTGCAAATGGCAAAGCAGAGGAGATGTGAAACGGCCTCAACAGAGCCACCCATCCTTGGGGCTTAGGGGTGGGTCCTGCAGCAGGACCAGAGGATGACAGTGAGTTTTGGGGACTGTGGCCACCCCCGTGGACGGGGCTGCCCAGGGGTATTAGTGTGAGCAGAGCATGGCTCAGGGATGAGCTGCTCCATGAGAAGTTGGATTTGTTGTCACCGGATTTAGAAGTGGAGGAGGGGGACTTGGGAGCCTCAGAGGGAAGTCTCTGGCCTTGCCCCATATCCTGACCATTTCCCTTGCAACACTGCCCCAGGAGCTGCATTGCACAAGGCTCTGTCCCTGCCTGGCCTGGTGCTTGTGGCCCAGGGGGTCCCTCCAGACACCCCAGAGCCCAGGAGCCACCTTGTAG
Source organism: Certhia americana (assembly GCA_018697195.1). NCBI lineage: Eukaryota > Metazoa > Chordata > Aves > Passeriformes > Certhiidae > Certhia > Certhia americana. Next base: position 311,822 of record JAGMWU010000053.1, read on the forward strand.
AGGTAGAGGACACCCCAGGCTGGGGAGAAGGGATGGTGGGATCAGATGTCCCCTGGGGCAATGACACCACAGCTGTGCCCCAGTATCCCCCAGTACCTGATGATGACACACTGGTTCTCCCTGTCGATCAGCATGTTCCGGTACATGTTGTCAGTCAGGGCGTAGATATGGGGGGGATTTTCATACTGGGCCTAACCAGGGGACAGGGACAGCAGGGCTGAGCACAGGGCAGCCCCCAGGTCCCTTCCCCAAATCCCCTTAACTACCCACAGGGGAAGGAGCTTCTTCACACTGACCCTAAACAAGGGACAAGGACAGCAGTGCTGGGCACAGGGCAACCCCCGGCTCCCCAGATCCCCGTCACTCTGACCATGTGGGAACTGTCCATGTGGGAACCAGCCCCTTCCCACAAACACCAGCTCATCAGCAGTGTCTGGTGTTTTCTCTCTCCCCTCCTCCTTGGGAAGCTCGCTGAGGCAGAGCTGCTCCGGCCGCATTTTACCATGTTTGGGTTTCCTTAGCGTGCATTTCTGAGCTGAATTCCCCAGGAATGTGGATTTGCTGCTGGGTCTCTTGTTGGGAGCGCTGACCCCTGCAGCAGCCAAGGGGCTGTGGAGGATGGGGACCCTCAGGGGACGCCCCTGAGGGTTTGCACAGAATTAACCCCAGATTGCCCCCGGGGCAGCCTCACCGCGCCCTGGTACAGCTCGATCTCCCTGTCGGTGAAATACGGCATCTGCTTGAAGGGGTTCACGGAGATCAGCACGGGCCCGATGTAGGTCTGGGCAGCAGGTCAAGGGCCGTGTGTCCCTTCCCATGTCCCCCCTTCCCACTGCCCAATCCCACCCCGGAGGCAGGAAGGTGGTTATGGGGTCTCTGCCATGTCCTGGGAGCTGCACCAGGAATGCCACAAGGGTTTCCAGCTTGGCAGAGGCAGAGCTGCTCTGCTGCCGTGACTTGGGGCACCCCCAGAGCTTCCTCAGCCCCGGAGTGTCCCCTGCAGTGTGAGGGGTGCAGGAGCATCCCCTCAACTCCCTGCTCTGGCTGAGGATCTGCTCCAAAGGCTTCTCCAGCATCCCTGGAATCCACCCTCTGCTCTCACTCCGTTGGAGGCTTTTCCAGCAGGAGCCCATCCTGATTTTACATCCAGGGAAACCGAGGTACAAAGAGGAGAGAAACTGCAGCTCCTGCCTTTCCCTGCCCACCAGCCACTCTGCTGCCTTTCCTGCAGCATCCCCGAGTCACTCAGTGCAGGCAGGAGCACGGGAAAGCTGGGAATTGAACCTGGAAATGATGTGGCAGCGGGATGGGGATGAGCCCCCAGCTGGGTGAGGAGGTGGAGCAGTGCCCGTGGGGTTATCCCAAGCCTTTGCTATTCTATTTGTGTTCCTCCTGCCAGTGGGGCAGGGGGGGAGAGGCCAAAGGGCAGGAAGAGGGAGCTTTTCTGGGAAATGAAGAAGCTTGGGACGTTGAGTCATGACTGGACAGAGCCCTGTGTGCAGCAGCACAGAAAAAAAGGAAGAGAGAGGCTGCGTGGGGTATTTTTCCTCTCAAAAAAACCCCAACCCAAACCAAACCCCAAACGCATGCAAAGCCCCAGGGCCGTGGGGGGAGGTGTGTGAATCACAGCCGGGACAGCATCACCTTGTAAGGACAGGGCTACATCAGGGGAAATGCAGCGGTCTCAGCCCCGCGGGGCGCTGATCCTTGTCCCCAGCAGGGACAGCCACCCCCGCCCTGGGGAGCAGGGCTGCTACCAGGCCACCAGGCAGGTGTGGGGTGAGCAAGGGCTTGGGGACACATTCCTGTCCTCCCCCAGAGCTGCGATGCCCAGCAGTGCCAGCTCTGTGATGGCAGCAGGGAGTTGGAGCAACTCCGTGTCCCCTGTGCTGGGACGGTGTCCCCTGTGTCCTGGCACCTCCTCCCGAACCCGCAGGGATGCTCCCGCTCCATCCAGGGTTCGCCTAGACTTGTGGGGGGTTCAGAGGAGCCAGGACATGCTGTGGGCATCGCTGGGGGTGGTGACAGCAACAGGGGACAATGGTCACTGCTGCCACGCCGGTCATAGGCGGGGGTGGTCCCTGGTGTGCAGGAACAGGGGGAGGTGAGGATGAGGGGTTTGCTCGGGGCTTTGTGGCTCCAAAGGAAGGTCCTGCAGCATGGCAGGCCATAGGTTCGGTTGTTCTGTCTCTGGCAAGTGCAGCTCTGCTCGGGAACGGCGACATTGCCGCGGCCGGTCCCAGTCCTGCCCCCGCAGGGCACAGGACACGCTGCAAGCACTGGGGCAGCTCGTTTGTCCCATGCCCTGGCAAAGCCTTGAAGCCCATCCCTGCTGCTCCCTGTGCCTGTTCCCACTGCCTGGGGAAGGATACAAAGATGAAATCGTCCATGAAACGCTTCTTGAGGTTCTCCACGATGGCCTCCTCGGAGATCTTGGACAGCAGCACCATGTCATCCACACCGCTCTGCTTGACATTGTGGCTCTGCCAGTGGAAGCGCTCCTTGCTGCCCTGGGGGGACAGGAGCACAGTGACTGTGCTGGGGCCACCTCCTGTCCCCAGGACTGGCTCTGACCCCCGAGCTGCCGGCAGCCAGAACTGGTCCCCAGCTCAGCCCTCACTCCAAACCAAGCACCTCGTGGTGCAAAGGGAAGGGTTTGGCCAAGCCAGGAACTGGCAGAGCTGAAAATTCAGTGCCCTGGGCTTGTCCCAGCCCTCTGGATGCCTCCTCACCTCCTGGCACTAGCAGAGAAGCAAACAGGACCTGGCCCAGTCCCCCTGCTCCTCACCCAGGCTGATGAAGAACGAAGCAGTTGAAGCACAGACTGATTACGAGCCAGAACAAGCCGGAGGACGTGGGTGGTGGCATCCTCTGCACCCCCACATCCTCCTTGCAGCACCGTGCCCCAGTTCCCCTTCCTCCTGCCCAGGGAGATGCCAGCACCCTCTGCCCAGCTGTCCCCAGCTTCCCCAGCTCTGTCCCCCGGGGCTGTGGGGCAGCAGCAGAGCTGGGCTGTGATTTCAGCCCTTGTAGGGTAAACACAGCCCTGGGCTGGGAAGGGGGGATTTCATCGTGCAAACCCCCCCGAGGGCCTCCCCTTGCCCTCGATGTGCCCAGAGAGAAGCTGGGCACAGCTGTGGTGCCCATGTGGCCCCCGGCACGGTGCCCAGGAGGGGACGCCCTGTCTGAGCCGGTCTGTGGCCCCTCTTTCCCCATCCCCGCGGTTCCTCTTTCACCCCCCCCACCCCGTCACCGATTTCACTTCTCCCCCACCAACCCTGGCCTCTTTCTCTTCCCATTTCCCCTTTCTTCTCTTCCCCTTTCGTTTGGTTTTCCTGCAGGCTCTCAAGATTTCAAGGCTCTGGATCCCAGCAGCTTTGCAGGCTCCTGGCAGCCTTTGATTTTCACTGGGTGTCCCCAGGGAGCATCCCTGGGCTGTTTGTCACAACCCAGCTCCATCATGTGCTGCTCCCCTGCCCACCTCCCTCCTCACTGGGTTCTGCAACCCCAAACATCCCCTGTGCCCCCTCTCCAAACCCCAAATGCAGGTCAAGCCCATGTCGCTGCTGAAGGGGCTTTTGGATGTGTTGTCCCCTCACCTATTTTTGGGGTGCACAGAGCTGGGTCAGCTCAGGGGGCTCAGGAGGCCCAAGCTGCTCACACAGCCTGAAATCACCCAGGGAGCTTCTCTTCTTCCTCTTGAGCCTTTTTCTCACCTTCACTCTAATATCCCCTAGAAAATCCAGCTGGAAAAACATGGGCAGGCTCAACCATCCTCTCCAGCTCACTGTGGTGTCACCCAGGGAGCTGCCAGGGACTCCAGGAGCTTCATCCCAACCTGGCCCAAATCCTGGGCTTCAGGAGGAGAAAGAAGGGTGGGAAGAGCCTATGGGCAGAAAAACCCCTCTGTGCCCTGTTCCCATCACCCCAAACCTACTGGCACAGGCACCCTGAGCTGCTGATAAAGGCCAAATTAAGGCAAAAGAAGGATTTCCTGCACTGAGAGCTCAGATGTTTTGATCTGACACCCAAAGAGTCTCCTCCAGCCACACGACAGCTCTGAGCTGTGAGTGTATCTTCACCTCCTCTTCCTCTGGGCCCACTCAGGGGCTTTACTGGCTCTGCTGGGGCACCTGGTGCAGCCCAGCTGTGAGGAAAACACCGAGGTGATAAATGAAGGGTTTGTCCTGGGGATCTGCAGAGCTCTGGGTGCTCCTGCCTGGCTTCCCTGAGCATGTCACGGGGGGCTTGCAGGGCCAGAGCTCTACTAAAAATCAGAGTAAAATCAGGATGAAGAGGAATTAGGATCCCTTAAGGCCCTGGTATTGCCCCAGCTCGCTGCCCAGAGAGCTCCCATGGGACAGGGCTGCAGCTGACATCCCTGTGGGGAGTGGGAGCACAAGTTAATTTGTTTCCAGGGATTTTGGGCAGCACTTTCTCCATCCCCTGCTCTATCCAGTGCCCTCTGTCCAGTCCAAAGCTGCCCCAGGAAAGGTGCCTGGACCAAGCCATTCCATCCTCATGCCAAGCAGGGAGAAGCCTTTGTCCCCCCTTCACCTTCCAGGTGCTCTTTGCAGCCCCTATGCATGAGGGACTTTGTTCCAAAGGTGACAGGTGGCACATGAGGAGCCCCTCGGCATCTCCAGCTGTGGGACGGGCACTGTCCCCACCCCTGTGCCCAGGGCCAGGATGCTCCTGGCACTCAGACAGATTCTCTGGGCAGGAAGGGGAGCAGCCCTGTGGCAGCACTTACAAAACATCGTGTTTTCTTCAAAGCTGTGGTCTAAATCACAAGAAAACACTGAGCAAGGAGCAGATGCCACCCAAGCTGACACCTTTGGAGTCAAGATAAGCCAAGCCCAGAAGCATCAACATCTTAAATTACCACAGGAAGTCTCTGGAGGAGCATCAGGTTTGTCACATTGTTTGTCACATCACTGTTACAGGCAGGGGCTGGGGATGGGACTGGCCCCAGAGCTGGGCCTGGCAGGGTCAGGGTTGTGGCTGCACAGTCCTTTGGTCCTGCAGGAAGCCACAGAACAGCTTCAGGTGGTGAGGAGGGGACAGTGTAAGCATCTTTGGGGACAGCATCTGAGCAGCCTCTCAGAGGTGACAGCCACAAGAGAAGTTTCGGTTTCAGCCTGGTCCCTGTCCCCTTCCTGTCTGGGTGGAAATAGCTGGGGACAGCATCACCCCCAAGGGATGCAGGGAGCAGAGCTGAGAGCTGGAAGCCCCTTACCCCATGTCTGAGCATATTCCTAATTCTGAGAGATTTCATCTTCCTCTTCTGCCTCCAGATCAGCTTCCAGAAGTGGCTGCTGCCCTCCCAGCATCCCCACATGCTCCCTGCAGCCCCTGTTCCCTGCAAGGTCTGACCCTCCTGGCCTGGGTCATGTGGCTGCCAGCCCTGCCCCACCCTGTGCCCCACCAGCACCACCAGTGCTGAAGCCAGAAGCACCAGTGGAACACGAATTTGTCCCACGGGTACCACAGCAGTGACAACACGATACAAACCTCTCTGTGTCAGCACAGACCCACCCCCTGGAGGTGCCCACCCTATTCTGGAGGACACCAGTCCCCAGCACCTCACACCCACCCCAGTGCCTCACCCAGCCCCATCCCCAAGCTGGGGAACACTGTCCCCTCTCCAGCAGGGACATGGGGCAGCCCCTCGCAGCTCCCAAAGCAGCAAGGGACCAGGCTGGGTGCAGGGGAGGGCAGGGCTGAGGTAGCCCCGAGGTGTCAGGAGTAGGAGGTGACACCCCGGGGGCCCGAGGGGAGGAGGGTGGGGTTCCCTGCTGGCACTCACCATGATGTCTGTGTTCCTCCCCAGGCTGGGGTGCTCAGGGCTCCTGTCACCAGCAGCCCATCACGGAGCTCTCGGGTTTTGCCTTTCCGCTGTAACAATGATTGCGACGAATTTTCTTTCCCTCCAACCACTTCCTCGTTTGACACCCTCTGTAGAGCGGGGGGGGAGGACTGTGGTAGCTTTGCTACCAGGGCACCTCGTGTGGCCCTGCCCAGGGTGTCCCCACCTCTGCTGCTGGTGTCACTGAGCTGGCTGAGGGAGCTGATGCTGGACAGAGCCCAGCAGGAATGTTCAGAGCCTCTGTGACCTTTCCTCTCACCCTGTGGTGACAGCTGGAAGTCACCTGTCCAGCGGTGGCCAGTCAGTGCGTGGAGGTGGCTTTAGGAGCAAGATGCTTTTGGTTGCTGCTTTTTTGTTTTCTTCCAGATCTTTTAAATAAAAGAGGCCCCACTTGAGGTGCAGAGAAAAGTGGGGTTGCTGCAGGAGGCTGAGGCCTGAGAGTTCTTGGCCACCCTGTCGCCACTGTCCCCTGCAGGGTTACAGCATGGCTTGGGATGGAAGGGACCTTAAAGCCCACCCAGTCCCACCCCCACCATAGGCAGGGACACCTCCCACTGTCCCGGGCTGTTCCAAGCCCCAATGTCCAACCTGACCTTGGACACTGCCAGGGATCCAGGGGCAGCCACAGCTGCTCTGGGCACCCTGTGCCAGGGCCTGCCCACCCTCACAGACAACAATTCCTGCCCAATATCCCATCCAGCCCTGCCCTCTGGCAGTGGAAGCCATTCCCTGTGTCCTGTCCCTCCATCCCTTGTCCCCAGTCCCTCTCCAGCTCTCCTGGAGCCCCTTCAGGCCCTGCCAGGGGCTCTGAGCTCCCCCTGGACCCTTCTCTCTCCAGATGAACACCCCCAGCTCTCCCAGCCTGGCTCCAGAGCAGAGGGGTTCCAGCCCTTGGAACATCTCCGTGGCCTCCTCTGGAGTGGCTGCAGCAGCTCCACGTCCTCCTGATGTTGTTCCCCAGGGCTGGGGGCAGCTCTGCAGGTGGGGTCTCACCTGAGTGGGGCAGAATCCCCCTTCCCCTGCTGGCCTTGCCCAGCATTACCAACATGTGCCATGGGGAAATTGTTCCTCCATGTCCTGAAGCAGCTCTGGGTGAATCCCCACCTCTCCAACTTGCTCTGCTCCCCAGGGAAAACCCTCCTCTGCTTCCAAACCCCTCCTTTGGGGTGGATTGTGGTGCTGTGGGTGCCCAAACCCAATCCCAGGCTGGAGGAACACAAGTGGGAGCAGAAGCTGTGCCCGGGGTCGTAGCTACTCCTTTATTATAATTCATGCCGTTAACGTCGCTCCTCCTCAGAGTTAGTATGTTAAACATTGGTCAGTAGATATATATCGATATAAAAATGGTGAAAACACCCCCTCCCCTCACCCAAAAACGTCAGAACGGAGCATGGCACCAGGAAGGAAGAGAAACGAGGCTTGCTGAGCACCAGAGAAGCTGCGATCGGCTGAGGAGCAGGTGGACACAAAAATACAGCTGGGAGAGGAACACACGGGGGCTTTGCTCTGGGGGAAGGGGGCTGTGCCCTCCCTGCACCGTAGGGATGGCCCCAAGGGAACAAAACACGGCTTTGGACAAAGGTTTCCCATCGCTGTGATGTGGAAAGGCCTGAAAATATTCATAATAACAATTACAATGCTAACAAAAAGCACATGCTTTGGAGAGTTGAAGTCAGGTCTCTTCCTCAGACTGGCCAAGGTTTGGCCACCAGGTGACCTGGAGGAATTCCAAGCCTGCTCTTTGCCCATCACTGGAGGCCTCCTGTGGGCAGAGGAGTGGGTGGTACTGGGACTGGCACCTCGAGGCCACAGCCACACGTGGCCAGGCTGCCTTTGGAGGCAAAGCACCTTTTGGAGGCAAAGCACCTTTGGAAGTCAAGCACCTTTGGAAGTGAGGCTGCTGCAGAGGCTGAGGAGATCTCTGGGCAGGGCCCT
>JAGMWU010000053.1:319635-333519 GCA_018697195.1 Certhia americana
CTGTGTCCCTCCGTGTCCTTCTGTGTCCCGCTGTGTCCTAGTGCCCCTGGCAGGTTTTACAGCACATCTGTCGGAAGTAGGTCCGGCTGCAGAACTTGAACTTGAGGACGAGTGGGCAGTAGGCAACCTTGTTCACATCCTTGCACTCTGCAGGGGACACAGAGTGGGGGGAGCAGGGTCACAGCTGGGCTGAGGAGAGCCTGGGGGGGTTTTCCCAGGAAGCTGAAAGATGCAGCTGTGATGAAGCAGCTGCCGAGGACCTCACTAATAAAAACCTCTCTTTGCCGAGGTGCAGTTCCTGCATTTCTCAAGGCGTAGTCCCTTTGTTTCTCGGGGTCATGGCAAACCAGGTTGGCCTGGGACCAGAAGGGACCAGAGCCATAGAATGGCCACATTTTCAACAGAGTGATTTGGGTTGGAAGGGACCTTAAAGCCCATCCAGTGCCACCCCTGCCATGGGCACTTCCACTATCCCAGGGTGCTCCAAGCCCCAGTTTCCAACCTGGCCTTGGACACTTCCAGGAATGGGCTCTCCCCACCCTAGAGCCCAACTGGTGCTGTGCTGGCTCCAATGTCCCTGTCCCCAGTGGGACACATGTCCCCTCCCCAGAAACCCCTCACCTTCAGGGTTGTCCGTGGGCCCCGACTCGCACTTGGTCTCACACTGCTGCATCCCGGGGGGCTGCAGGGCCTCCACACAGTCCATGGATGGCTGCCCGGTGTGAGCCAGGCACTGGACGGATCTTCTCTGCTGGCCGAGGCCACACTGGGCAGAGCACTGTGGGCACAGCACAGAGGGAGCTGCCGTGGCCACCACAGCTTTAGGAACGTGACAGGGGAGGGCACAGCTGGGGGTTAGGGGGGTGCAAAGAGTGCTGGAGGTGGTTGTCCCTTCCCTCTTTGGCATGACTGAAGGCTGGGGCCCTGCATCCCAAGAAAGCTTGGTTTGATTCCCCAGGGCTCAGGGAGGGTCCCTCACCCAGCCCTAAATCACTGGCCTTTCCCAGGCCTCCTGCACCCCGATGTCACCCTGCAGCTTGAGGGGTGTTGGAGGGCAGGAAGGACTGTCAGGGTCACCTCGCTGGACTCTGAGGGGGATCAGCAGTGGCCCTGCTTGGCCACCAACCCACCTCTGCAGCCCTGCTGACCCCCAGCCACCCATGAGGACCCTTCAATGACTCCTGTGGGGTCCTGCTAGGCCTGGGACACCCCCAGGGCCAGCTCTGCCATTAGATCACCATCAAAAACAAGTCAAAAAGGGGGCAAAGAACACTGCCATGGGGTCCTGCTGTCCCCAGGATGGGGAGGGCTGGGGAGGCTTCTCCTGCAGTAACCCCGTGGAGAGGGCTGTCCCTACCTCTCCCCACTCGCCGGTGACCCAGCGGGGTGGGGGGCAGCGCCGCAGGTTGCACCTCATGCTGGTGGGGGGCTTGGCAGCCTCGTGGCACTGGGAGGTGGGCAGGGTCACACTGTGGTCACCGCTCTTGCACAGGACGATGCGGTGGCGGAAGCCGGGCCCACAGCTCGGGGTGCACTGCAGGGACAGGGGACACGGTCAGGGAGGTGAGGAGGGGACAGAGGCAGCTCCAGCTCCCCCCGTGCTGCTCCCACCTGTCCTGGCTCTTGAACAACAACATTCCCACACTGCTCTCCATGGCCAGCAGCAGTGATTGGCACTGTCCCCCTACAGAGCAGCACCCTCAGAGAGGTGAGGGACCATGTCCACCACAGAATCAGAATATCCTGAGCTGGAGCCCACAGGGATCATCAGTCCAACCCTGCACAGACACCCCAACAATCCCCACTGTGCACCCCTGGGAGCAGTGTCCAAAGGCTCCTGGAGCTCTGGCAGCCTCGGGGCTGGGACCATTCCCTGGGGAGCCTGGGCAGTGCCCAGCAGCCTCGGGGGGAAGAACCTTTCCCTGAGCTCCATCCCAAGCCCTGACACAGCTCCAGCCATTCCTGGGCTGCTGTCCCTGTGCCAGAGCAGAGCTCAGCCCCTGCCCCTCTGCCTCCCCTCGGGAGGAGCTGCAGCCCCCGAGGAGCCTCCCCTCAGTCTCCTCTGCCCCTGCTGAATGAGCCAAGTGCCCTCAGCTGCTCCTCAGACCCTTCCCCAGCTCCGTGTCCCTCCTTTGGCACTCGCCTCTGACCAGTCCAGGGCCACCCACTCTGGAGGACATGTTTGGTTGTTGCAGGGTTCCAGCATCTTTGGCCGTGGCTGGCTGCAGGAGGCATCATCCAGGGTTTTCTCCTCGCTGGCAGAGATCTTCCTCTTGCAGAAGACGCTGCGGGTCCGGACGCCCTCATTGCAGCTCCGGCTGCACTCGGACCAATTCCCAGTGGTCCAGCTGGAGATGGGTCAACAGCAGAGCTTGGAGGGGCATGCTGGGCTGGGCTTGTCCCCACACTCCTGCACACAGCCCTGGTCCTTCTCCAGCCACAGCCTCCCAGGCAGCTCTGGCTGAACCACAGAGTTCCTGCACATTTGCCCTTCCCCTTCAGGAGAGGAGCCAGGGAGCTGGGACAGTTCCTGAGAGACTCACTGAATATCTGGGACACAGAGGAGAAACCCCCACCCCATTCCCCAGCAGAGCTGCTCCAGCCGGGCAGTGTCACTGGTGAGGGCTGTCACTTGGGAATGGCAGCCAGGGGGGAATTTCACTCTCTCCCAGCCTGGTTTCCCCCTGGCTCCCTGCCCCTGCTCCAGGTACTCACGCTGGGGGACAGGGCTCGGTGTTGCAGCTCCTCTGCCTCTCGGGCACTTTGGTGTCAGCGCTGCAGAAATGATTGGGGACGGTTGAGCCATCAGAGAGCTTCCTGCACACCACAGACTGGATCTGGCTGCCTGCCCAGGGAAAAGAGGGAAAAGGGAAAGGGAGGAGGAAGAGGTTGAGGCTGGAGCAGAGCCAGGCTGCAGGTGCCAGTCCCACAGTTCTGCTCCTGTGGGGTGATGTGACACAGCAGATCGAGCCTGAACTTATTCCTCCATTCATAACCAAGGGCTTCTCTGACATCTCCAGAAAAAAACGGATGGTGTGGAATGATGCTGTCAATGCCTGGATGTGGCACACCAGGTGACAAGGTGGGGATCAGGCACAGGTTGGACTCAATGGCCCTGGAGGGTTTGCCAGCCTCAATGATTCTGGTGTTTTAGACCTCACCAGCCAGGGCAGGACACACCAGAGGATGGAGGACCACAGCATTCCAGGGATCTCATGCCCAATGAACCTTTCTAACCCTGATCTTTCTGGGCAGCACTGGGGGAATAACAGGAACAAGGAGGGACAACACTTGATTGAGGTCTGGCACACCAGACCAGGTCAGGACCCTGAGCTTTAAACAGGGAACATTATTGGACCATTCTCTTCTGAATACCAGCTCAGCCCCTCTCAGCCAGGCTCTCCAAAGTCCTGAGACATGGCCCAAACGTGTGTGCCAATCCCCATGGGAACCAGTGCAGGGATTCAGGGAAGCACCAGGTGTGTTACAGTTCACAGACTGTAGATCTGAGGCCACAGGAGCTGTTGTGATCAGCAGACCTGACCTTGCTCCATCCCTGGGAGTGCCCAAGGCCAGGCTGGACTGGGCTGGGAGCAACCTGGGGTAGTGGAACGTGTCCCTGTTCATGGCAAGGGGTGGCATTGGATGAGCTTTAAGGTCCCTCCCAACCTAAAGCCATTCTATAATTGTGCGTTTGTTGCACAAGTAAATGGGTTTTAAAAGGGGTGGAGAGGGACAGGACACAGGGAATGGCTCCCTCTGCCAGAGGGCAGGGCTGGATGGGATATTGGGCAGGAATTGTTGTCTGTGAGGGTGGGCAGGCCCTGGCACAGGGTGCCCAGAGCAGCTGTGGCTGCCCCTGGATCCCTAGGAGTGTCCAAAGCCAGGTTGGACATTGGGGCTTGGAGAAGCCTGGGACAGTGGGAGGTGTCCCTGCCATGGCAGGAGGAGGAAAAATTTGGTCTTTAAGGTCCTTCCACCCATATCTGTGGCCCAGCTGAAGATGGTACCCAGGTTCTTTGCCCGGACACAACTCTCACATGGCTGAGAGTGGGGTGGGGCCATGCAGAGACCCCAGAGCTCCTCAGAGCCAACCAGAGGCCCGGACACAGCACAGGGGGGTCCCACACCTCCCCCCAATCCAGCTCAGCATGGCAGCTCACCCCCTGCACACAGCACAGAGCACTTGGTCCATGGGGTGTAGTGCCAGGAGTACTGGCTGGAGCCATCCCTGCCCACGGGGGCGTTGAACTTGTAGCGGATCCCCTGCAGCTCTGTCCGCACCAGCACCTGTGGGAAAGACACCTCCAGGACATCAGTGCCACCACAGTGACCACCCAGGTGGCATCCCACAGCCTCCCTAACATCCAGGACAGCTGGAATCTTCCCCTGTCCCCTTTCCAGCCCAATCCCCCAGTACTGGCAGCACAGCCACCAGTGGTGACAGTGGTGCTCGATCAGAGCTCCCAGGCACTTAAGGGTGGAATCATCCCAAAACCTGATAGATCAGGGAGGGAGACCTGGGTATTAAGGGGGGAGATCTGAGAGTGCACACTGGCCTCCTAAGGCAGGGACTGTGGGCTCCTGTCCCACCTGGGGTGACTCTCGCAAGCTGGACGTGGCACTCGGTGCCATGGTGACAAGGCAAGGACAAGGAGGTGTCAGGTCGCATGTTGGACTTGATGGTCTCAGAGGGCTCTTCCAAGCTAATTAATTCTGTGATTGCTCTGTGGTAATTTACCTCTGATCTCTGTGTCCCTTTACTCCTGACAGCCACACCAGGGGCTGCTCAGCTCCAATCCCCACATAGCTGTGGCAGGGTCCTTCTAGCCCAGCTAGGACCACACTGGGAGGGCTATGAAGTTACCAACCATGACAAAGAGGGTGACGTTGGTGGGTCCCAAAGCCTCCAGTGACTCGGGCTCCTCAGGGGACCTCCTGTAGTGGAAGGTGGTGCCGGCGATGTCGAAGCGCCGGGGGGGATCGATGGAGAGCTTCCCGTTGATGAAATATTCACCACTCTCCCCTCGCAGAGCTGCCAGGACAGGGGAGGGAGGTCAGCACAAAGCACCTGGGCCAACTTCAGCTTCTCACCTGCCGGGCTCAGAGCATTGCCAGGACAGAGAGAGGGTGAATGGCATCAGCCTTGTCCCACAGGGGAGGCACAGGTGAGCCTGGCTCAGGGGCACACAGAGTCACCAGCAGGGTGAGACCAATGTACCCACGGCGTGGTCTCAGCCTGCCCAGCCTGCCCTGTGGGTGCGGGAAGCTCAGCTGGGCTGGGGGCCAACCCAGCTGTGTAAACTGGGTCGGGGCTGCTGGAGCTCCTGGGGCTGCTGGGGGCGGTCGGGGCCCGGAGCCGGGCTGTGGTTGCCCGGGAGAGTCGCTAGAGGGGGATCGGACCGCTCGCTCCTTCCCCGCCGCGTTCCCACGGCAGCCGCTCCGGGCACCGCTGCCCTCGCCGACCCCATCGTGCTCGGGATGGAAGGGAGGATCCTTCACGCTGGTGAGGCTGGAGGATGCTCCCCTCGCATCTGGGATGCCAGGAGAGATCCCAAAGTGGCAGAGCCTGGGGGCAGCAATCCAGATACGAGGAGTCCCCACACACTGGGCAGGCACCGCCGGCCCCAGCAAGGGGAGCTGGACGGGAGGGATGCTGCCAGGAGAATCCTGCTGGTTCCTGCTCCCGCAGGCACCCGGCAGTCAGCCAGGGTGAGCACCCTGCCCTGCATCGCTCCGAGGACAGGGAGGAAAAAAGGGGAAAGAAAATCCTCCTTGTGAAAGCGGGACTGCGCAAGGCTGGAAAAACAAGCCCAAGGAAAGTGTGAGCGTTTTTAATCCCCAGGGTGGCAGAGGGGGGATGCCAGGGAGCCACAGGCAATGCCAGGAGCTGTGGGATGTGGGGTTTGCTCAGGGTTGTGATGCTAACACAGGACAGGGACACTGGGGGACTTGTGGCCTGGGACACACTGCCCCTGCCGCCTTCCCCTGCCCCCAAATCCCAGCCTGGGATCCCCCACCCCATTCCCAGCTGCAGTGGGAAGTTCTCCTTGCCGGGCCTTTCCCAGACCCTGTTAATCCCAGGGAAATGGCAGGGCCTGGCTGGGATTTGAGCATCCCCAGCCCTGTCTCACCCAGGTAGTTGATGGAGAGGTTCAGCTCCCGGATGTCGATGTGGACGGAGCCCTTGGGGATCTGGATCACCTCCTCATAACCTGTGGGACAGCCAGGTGAGCAGGATTTTCTGCCTCCAGCCCCAGAGCCAGAGCTGCCCTGGGCTGGATGGGAGAGTGAGCCAACCCCTTGCCTATGGGGAAATGATGGAAAAAGCATTTTGGGCACCAAAATGGAGTGTGTTTGCACTGTTGGCTCTCGTGATGGGACTGGCTGTCCTGGGAATGTGCTGTGGAGATAGACCAACCCTGACTCAAGGGGAGCAGGGAAGGAGCTTGGAGCTCTGTGTCAGAGATTCGGGTGCCAGTGGAGGCTGGGGCAGGCTCGGCTGGTGGACAGGAGGGATTTGTTTCCTCCTAGCCTGGTCCTACCCCTCGGGATCTTTCTCTGGGATATGTCCCTGCCTGTCCCCAGGGGCAGGTGAGGTCGGGGAGGGACTTGAGGGTGACCAGGCCGATTGTTCCCTACCTCCCTCGGGCAGGGAGTGGTTGAAGACGCCCTCGATGGTCTCGCAGGAGCTGCCGTCTCCCCCACACACCCGGCACTTGTCCTCCTTGGAGTCGGAGCCCAGCACCCGGTCACAGCCCACGTGCTGTGGGAAGGAGCAGGAGGAATGAGCCAGCCTGGAGGGGCCCTTCCCTCCCCACACCTGCCCTGCAGCATCCCAGGTCCCCTCAGCAGCCACCCCTCTCCTGGAATGGTCTCTCTGAGGCTGGGAGGGTGCAAGAAGGAATCCTGGGATAAAGCAGAGGTTGGGATGCCTGAGGGGAGCCCAAGGGAAGCCCTGACCCTACAGTTCCTGTGTCCTTGTGGCCTCTGTCCCTCTGCCACCACACATGGGGTGGCACGAGGGTCACCAGCACTGCTGTGGCTCGTGTGGGTGGAATCCCCCTTTGTTCCACAGTGTGTGCAGCCCCATGGAGACAAAAAGATCCCAGAGATACAGGAAGGGAGATAGACAGACACACAGTCTGTCTGTCTGTCTGTCTGTCTGCCCACTGGGGGATGTTGGACACTCCCACAGAGCTTTCTTACAATTAACTTTTACAGTTCCCCCCTCATCCCATTGCAAGGGAACCCTCAAAGGGCCTGGGGCTGCACAGGCTGGGAGCGCAGAGATCCATCAGCGAGGCTGGGAATGCCTGCAGAGTGGATGGGCACAAGACCAGGGTGGGAATGTTCCTGCTCCCACTGGGTGCCCAGGAACAGAAATCATGGAATTACAGAATGGTTTGGGTTGGGAGGGACCTTAAAGCTCATCCCATTCCCCCCTTTCCATGGCCAGGGACACCTCCCACTATCCCAGGGTGTTCCAAGCCCCAATGTCCAACCTGGCCTTGGACACTGCCAGGGATCCAGGGGCAGCCACAGCTGCTCTGGGCACCCTGTGCCAGGGCCTGCCCACCTTCACAGACAACAATTCCTGTTCAATATCCCATCCAGCCCTGCCCTCTGGCAGTGGAAGCCATTCCCTGTGTCCTGTCCCTCCATCCCTTGTCCCCAGTCCCTCTCCAGCTCTCCTGGAGCCCCTTTAGGTCCTGCCAGGAGCTCTGAGCTCTCCCTGGAGCCTTCTCCAGGGGAGCACCCCCAGTTCTCTTTACCCTCCACCCATCCCATGGCTGTGTGAGCAGTTTGAGGGCAGCACTTGCCTGCCCTGGCCTCTGTCCCTGCCCCCCTACCCAGGGGTCCCTCTGTGTCTCCCCTGCCCTGGGCTTTGTCCCTGTCCCCCCTGCCCAGGGGTCTCTCCTTGTCCCCCCTGCCCTGGGCTTTGTCCCTGTCCCCACTGCCCTGGGCTCTGTCTCTGTCCCCCCTGCCCAGGGGTCCCTCTGTGTCCCCCCTGCCCTAGGCTTTGTCCCTGTCCCCCCTACCCATGGCTCTGTCCCTGCCCTGTCCCAGGGCTGTCCCACCTTGCACTCCCCGTTGACACAGATGTCATTGGAGTCCTGCCTGCACGGGGTCCCATCCACCACGGCTGCCGCCCTCTCCGTGTAGAAGTTGAAGCCCTCGGCCAGGCAGTTGAGGGAACAAGCCTTGACACCCCCTGGGGAAGGAGCACAGCTTCAACCAGGGCCACCAAGCAGAGAAAAGGTGTAGAAAACCAGGAGGATGCCCCTGGAGGAGGGACCCATGCCCCTGAGCTGGACACTGTCCCCCCTGCACAGCCTGGGAACGTGGGCTGGATGCGACAGGGAAGAAAATAAAGTGATTTGTTCTTATCTGGGTCACTCCTGGTGATTTACAGGTTGTAAAACCTTTCTGCCCACTTAACCAACAGGAGAAATCAGGCAGCAGCTCCTGAGTTACCTTTCCAAGGTTTTTTCAACTGCCAGAGCAGAACAACCAAGTTACTGGGCCAGAGAAACCATTGCTTTCTGTCGGAGGCTGGCAATACTGAATCCTCCCCAGCAAAGGTGATGACAGCAGCATGAGGATGAAGGAGAAGGCTCTTCAAGTTACAGCTGAAATTTCTGTATTTCCTATATTTTCCAACAACCTTTGCCAAAGCATCACCCCAGGAACAGCACCTGGATATCCAGATAAAGTGCCTGGGAGAAGGATGTGGGTCCAGCTGAGCATTCCCTGGATCCTGCCACTGGATTTTATCAAATCCTGCCGTGGTTTGTGACATTTGCTGCCTTTACTGAGCATCTCAGGAGACCCAGCAGGACCCTGGCAGAGGTGCCTGAACTGTGGCAGTTCCCTCCTGGAGCCACCACCCACAGTCCAGATCCCTGTGCCAGAGCTGGGAAGCACCTTGGATGGGAGGAGTGGGAATGTGCAAAACTTGAAGCTCAATAGAGCACATCAAAGGGGCAGAGGGAGGGGAGGGGGGCCCAGCTGTGCTGGGGGGAAGAGAGAGCAAAGCTGGGAGAGGGAGGAACAGGAGGAGAGGGGAATTCAGCAGCTTGGAGGCATTTTCTGGAGCAGGATGCCTGGGCAAGCCCCTGGAGAAGCTCTGGGAAGCAGCTGCTGAGCAGAGGGAGCTCAGCAGAGCAGGGGCTGCCCTCGGGGTCCAGGCAGGGAGCTGGGACTCAGGTCCCGTGGTCACACTGCTCCAGGTGGGATGATGCCTTAGGATTTCAGCTTTTATATTTTCATGTATTTGTAGTCCAGCAGTTCTTCAGTGTGTAACTCTAAACTCCACACACGGGGTCAGCTGCTGCTTTCCCATTTTGGTCAGACACAACAATTCCTCTCCAGGCCTGGCAATCAAGGACTCCTCACTGCCTCAGACCTCAAGAAAAACAAAGAGTGGGGGGAGCAAACTTGGGGTAAATGATTTCAGTACCTGAAGATGTAATTGGAAGATTAATCCCCAATAGGCAAATGGACCAAACTTACAAAAGTATTAAAACTGTTGTCCATTTTTGGGTGTAACCCATGGGGGGCTTCATCTGTCCTAAATGTACCTGAAGGCCGTTCAATAACTATAACTTCTTTTTAGTCCCTTAATTTTGCCCAGCCTCTGTTTTTAGGTAGCCCAATAAGGCATCAGGGATGAATCCCAGCTGGCTCTGCTCGCTGGTCACTTGGGAAAGGCTTTCACATGGGGATTCCTGCCCTTAGAGGCCCCGTGGAAGAGGAACAGGGGGAGGGAGGTGAAGGAGGCAGAGAGGGATGACCCTGCATCGGTACCCGTGTCCTGATTGGCAGTGCTCCTCAAGCTGGCTGGGCCACCTGAGCTCTGGAACAGTCCCCACACCCTCCCTGGGGACAATTTCCAGGCAGGATTTGTCCTTGGCAGCCAGGTCACCTTCCCACCCTCCAGAGGAAAGGAGACTGGAATGGCTGCCCAGCATCTGTTGGGAACTGGAGTGTCCTTGGAACTCAGCCAAGGGGTGCCCTGGGCAGCAGCTTGTCCTTGCTCAGGTGGCTCCAGTGACAACTGTGTCCCCACGGCAGCATCACTGAGCACAGCAAGGGTAAGCCTGGACCACAGCAAGATCTTCTGAAACAGCACAAGGTGCCTTGGAATTCCTGGGGATGGGAGGAGAGCGACTTCCACAGAATGAGTGGGACTCCTGAGCTGGCCCAGGGAATGTTGCTAAATACAATTATGGAATCTCAGAATATCCTGAGTTTGAAGGAACCCTCAGGGATCATCAGTCCAGTCCCTGTTCCTGCACACACACCCCAACAATCCCCCCTGAGCATCCCTGGGAGCGGTGTCCAAAGGCTCCTGGAGCTCTGGCAGCCTCGGGGCTGGGACCATTCCCTGGGGAGCCTGGGCAGTGCCCAGCACCCTCGGGGGGAAGGACCTTTCCCTGAGCTCCATCCCAAGCCCTGACACAGCTCCAGCCATTCCTGGGCTGCTGTCCCTGTGCCAGAGCCCAGCCAAGCCCATTTTACAGATTCTGACTCCCTCCCTTCACTCGGGGTCTGCCGTGGCTCCTCCTTTGCACGTTTAACAAAACTATTATCATAGAATATTTTCAGCTCCGAGGATGATTTGTTCCTCCTGCCTGCCCTCTCCAAAGGAGGAATTCAACCTTATTACAATTTCTGACCAGCAATCTCCTGTTTTCCACCAGCTCCTGCTCCTCCCATCGCCCTTCCCGAACTCCCGCATCGGCCAAGAGCAAAATGAAGAACGCAGGGAACAAAGCAAAGTAAACAAACAATTCAAGCCGCATTCCACGAGGTATCTGCGGACTGCTGAGCTCAGCGCTCCTCTCCAGGGCTCTGCGTCCCCATGCCGGGGTCTGGGCTCCGGCATCGCTGGAAATCAGCGCCAGGAAAAGAGCCCCAAGCACAGCCTCAGCGAGCCAGTGCACAGCTTCTTCCCTTCCCAGATCCCCGGGGGGAAGGATTGGTACCCCCCTCTCCTCCTAGTCTGCTCCACAGCCAGGAGATTTCCCAAAAGAATGTGGAGTGAGGCACCCCCGGAGCCACCGCCCTGCGGGGAAGCCCGAGGGGATGAGCTGAGCAGGGGAAGGGGCTCAGCAGAGCGCCAGGGTGGTGCTGGGCTCCCGAAGAGCCCACAGCCAAGCTGAGGAGCAGATTCCCTGCCAGCTGCAGGGAGGAATGCCCAGGATGAGGCTGCCAGCAAAGAGGGATCCTGGGGGGCTGCTGGTGCCAGCGGGGAGGGATGGAGGGAGGGACTGCCACCCCCCAATGCCTGAGGCCTCTGGGCACTGCTGGGAGGGCTCAGGAGGTGGGGACCAGCCCTCACTGCCACCACAAAGCCTGGTGGCACGGGGGACACAGGGAGCAGAACATCAATGGCAAGGGCAGGACAGGAGGGGGCCGTTCCCTGGGGTCGGATCTATGACATGGGGAGGGTGGAGGTGACAGGGACATCCCCCAGGATGTGCCTCTGACACACAAATGCCACCAAGGATCACAAAACACCCCAGGCCCGTGAGGATGAAGGTCCTCCCTCGTGCTGCTGAAATCATGGACTCACAGAGGGGGTTGGATGGGAAGGGATGTCACCATCCAGTGCCACCCCTGCCATGGCAGGGACACCTCCCACTGTCCCAGGGTGATCCAAGCCCCAGTGTCCAGCCTGGCCTTGGACACTGCCAGGGATCCAGGGGCAGCCACAGCTGCTCTGGGCACCCTGTGCCAGGACCTGCCCACCCTTTCAGGGAACAATTCCTGCCCAATATCCCATCCAACCCTGCCCTTTGGCAGTGGAAGCCATTCCCTGTGTCCTGCCCCTCTGGGCCTTGTAAAAGTCTCTGTCTTTCTTTCCAGCCCTCTTTAGGTACTGGACACAAACCAGGTCTCCCCAGCTCTGAGAGAGACCCCAGAATGTGCAAAGAAGTTCCTTGACCTTTCCTGCTCCATGGTCCCGTCCTGGGCCACCCCAGGGGACAACAGTGTCACCCTCTGACCCTGAATAAACAAAATCAAAGTGCTCCTCAGCACACAGGCCAGCGTGGCAAGAGGAGATGAAGCTCCCAGATCCCTCCAAACCATGGCACTGTCAGCACCCCCACCACGGGAGAGCTTTCATCACTTATTTTATGGCAAAGGAAGCTGAAGAAGAGAGAGGAAGGGGCTCTTTATGAAAGCCAAAAATGCATATCAGGGTCAGATGACAGTTCAAGGGTGATGTTCAGCTGGCCAGCCAAGCCCTGGGCCATGCCTGGGACAGAGAGAGGCCTGAGCCAGGGCAGCTCCAGCCTGCAGGGTCGTCTTCCACCTTGGCATCCACTGGGATCTTGGGGTGTCTTTACAGCCTCACAGTTTTTTTACATTTTTATTGATCCATCCCCTGCAGCCTCAGCACAGCTGCTCCAGCTGCAGGAGCCCCGCTGGGAGCTGGGCTTGTTTACACAGCTGGGAAGGATTTCCCCACTCCAGTTCATTAACTCCACCAAGGAGACAAGCTGTTCCTCCTCATTATTAAGAGATTTCTGCCCCAGAGCCTCCTCCTGCCCCCTCTCCTCACCAGAGCCTTCTGCAGGACCCAGGGCTGACCTCGGGAAGAGGGAAGTGCTGCTCTTTGAAGGATCCACCCCACCCCATCCCTTCTGCTCAGGAAGTTTTCCCTGCCTGCTCTCTCTCCTCCCCATCAGACACTGCCTTCTCTTGTCCATCTTCCTCTGCTCCCTCAGCAGCTGAGGAAGCAGCCTGGAGGAAAGAACAGCTCCAGAGCTGCTGGGACTGGCTCTGGCAGAGCAGGGAAGGCTGCACAGGGAGAGGTGAGCGGAGATGGGGGCACAACAATTCCTGGGGGGATGCATTGTCTCTGTCACCTGAGGGGAGGTAGCACATCCCAGGAGCACAGAGAGGGGAACCTGTGGGACCAGAGCTGTGGAAATCCTGACCAAATGTCCCCGGACCCCTGGGACCATGAGACCCATCACTGCAGAGCGTGAGGGAGAGCAAACCCGAGCAGCCCCTGAGCCAGCCTCACCTCCCCGGTAGGTTTTCCAGGTGTAGTACTTCCCTCGGAAGGGCACGCTGTCGAACTCGGCACACTGCAGCTCTCGGAAATCCTGTGAGCCCGGCGGGCAGTCCTGTGGTCACACAGGGCCAGTGTGGGGCTGGGGCAGCCTGGCCGAGCTGCCAGGAGGGCAGGGGCTGCTCCAGCACTGCCACCAGCCCCTTGGGGACAGGGACACCAGCCCTGACATGGCTACAAAGTGGCAGGACAGTCCCTCCTGCGAAGCCAGACACGATTTGAAGACCAAGAGCATGAGGAGGGGTCCCAGGAGCTCTGACTGAGATGTGACCTTTGGGAGCAATCCCCCAAAACCAAAGCCCAGGGAAACAACAGGACCCATCTGTTTCCCTCACCAGCAGCCTGTGGGTGTTAAAGCTACAATTCCCCAGCTCCCAAGCCTCACTGAGCATCTCACCGCAGCTTTTTCTGTAAATCTGTGAGGTTTAACCCACAGCCGCGGGAAGCAGAGTCTGACCCAGCATCTCCTGAGCTGCTCTCACCTGAGCAGCTGTGCAGGTGTAGCCTGCGAGAGGCAGAGCTGGAATTCTCTATCTCTCCTCCTTTCCCTCTTCATCTTCGGGCCCCTCTGGACCCCGAAGCCCCGCAGGTCCGTGCAGCCCACCCGCCCCCGGAGCTGGGTCCCACACCTGCCTGGTCCTGCCCGGAATTCCCCATTGCAGGATCGCTGCTCCTCCTCCTCCTCCTCCTCCTCCTCCGGCTGCACAGAGCACCCCGCACCTCATCCCACCCGGACTGGGCTCAACCACAGAGGACTCATCCCAGTCGGACCGGGCTCATCCCAACCATAGAGG
>JAGMWU010000053.1:348473-400746 GCA_018697195.1 Certhia americana
TCCATCCATCCATCCATCCATCCATCCATCCATCCATCCATCCATCCCTCCACCTCTCTGCTGCCCCCAGCTCAAACACCCATCAGTTCTGATGGGATTTTTGTTGTCCTGCATGTGGCAGCTCAGATCCCTTCACACAGATCCTGGGGTCTGAGCCAGCATCCAGGCCGCTCTGCTGCTCTGCCCTGCTGTGACAGGAGCACAGGGACACTGACAGGGCAGGGATGTTCCTGTGATGAGGAGAGAGCATGATGATCATTCCACCTAAAATGAGCTGAACCACATCCTGGGCTGGCTGGAGTCAGCCACTGTCCTGAGATCCTGCTGGAATCCTTTTACCCTTTCAGAGCAGAGGCTGACAGGGCTCCTCATCCCAGCAGGAAGCTCCAGGATTCCAAGGTGGGCTCCCACATGTGCCCAAAATTGCCTTTTGGGGCAGAAATAACCCGTGGCCACAAACTGAGCTCTGAGAGCCCAGCAGAGACTGAGGGAAGACTGGGAGGTGACAGCAAACTGGAGTGGAGATTGGCAACAAACTGGAGTGCAGGGTGATAAACTGAGCTGGAGGGTGATAACCATCGGAGCTGCAATAATCTGCACCCACCAAGTCAGGAAGCCTTGGATGAGCTCCTTGGACAGCCCGGGTGTCACCCTGATCTTTGAAAGTTTTTCTAAGCCTTCTGATGTGTACATTCTTGTAATGGAGTTTCTCATGCTCTTTCTTGTAAATAATGATTGGTTTGCATTCCTTTCTGAAGGAGGAGGAAATTGATTTGACCAGTGTGGTTGGAGAGGTGGCAACTTCACCCTGCAATCCCTGGCCACTGTTAGAACTCTCTGTATAGGGAGGCCACAAAATAAACGCCCTCTCTTTTTGCTCTGAATCTGCAGAGAACGCGTTTGTTCATTTCGTGTTGTATTGCGACACCCGGGGACAGCTGCCACCCCGCCCAGGGGACTGTCCCCAGGGCACAGTGCTCACCTGGTGATCAGCACGGCGGTGTCGTGGTTGGCGATGCCGTTCTCCGGGATGGCGTTCCCGTTGCCGTTCCTGTTCACGATGGATTTCTGCCACTTGCAGAAGCTGTCCAGGGATTTCCCGGCGTGGTGGTTGATCTCCAGCGTGGGCTGGAATGGAAGCAATGGGAGAGTGTGTTCCCAGAAAAGCTTTTCTGGGAAGGCACTGTCCATTTTGTGCTGGCAGAGCACTGACACCACTCCAGACACCCCCAATTCCTCACGGAGGCCATGGGAGAGCAAGAAAAGTGGGACTTCAGGAGAACTAAAGCTGCTTAAACCTCCCTAAAGTCACCGTATCATGGAAAAAATCAGATTCCCAGAGGTCTCCTCAGCCCAGTCCTCAGGGGGCATTGGGAGGATGTGGAGCAGCCTGACTGCCCTGGGGGGAATTCCTGGGAGTGACATCGGGGGGGACACACAGCTCCTGAAGGTAAGTGCAGATACAGGACAGGCTCAGCCAAGCCCAGCTTACCTGATCCTCGGTGAGCAGGATCAGCCGGGTCACCAGGATATTGACAATATTGCCCAGACTCGAGTCCTGGAAAAGTTTGGCAACCTGACCTCCAAGAAACAAGAAAAGAGGAGTCTTAAAAATGAGCTCTGTGGCCGGGCGAGCTGGGGAGGGCTGGGCAGGGAACCGGGGCTGGCGTCTGAACACAACATTTTTGGGAAGTAGGGATGGGAATGAGACTCTACACCACTCCTTGAGTAGCAGAATCCCCTAAACCACGGTCAGAGCTCGCTGTCTCAGAGCAGTGAAGCCAAAATCCGGCAGCAGCTGCTCCTTGCCGGAGCCCAGATGGGGGCATCCCCCACTCCTGGCATTTTGTGCAGCTCCGGGGCTGGAGCTTTGCTGAGGGGAAGGCACAGCATCCCTCGGGCATCCCGCAGGAATGTGCGGCCACAGGCGGGTGTTTCGGAGCAGATGAAACGCCTCGGACCGGGATTGTTTGAAAATCTGGCGTCGGGCTTTAGAAATGCAAAACGTGAAAAGCGATCCTGTGGAGGACGGGACAAAGAGCCGTCACAGAGGGGCTTTCAAAGGGTTGATGGATAACTTCCAAGCCCATCTCACCTCACAGGAGGGTCCAGCGCAGCCAATTCAGGCTGTAAATGCATCCAGCCTGGTACCCTGCCGCCGGCAGTGCCCCAAAGCAGCACAGCTCGGGGGGATTTCTGCCGCCCCTCTCGCTGCTCAGCCCCCAAGCGTGAGAGCTCCCCGTCCTTATGCTTTCCCATGTGTTTCTCAGCTTGCCTGGCCGCATTTGCAATGCTAATTTGAGCTGAGAGATGCTGTTCAAAGAAAGGCTTTTATTCTCCCAGCCCGGGGTCAGACAGGCTAGAGTTTACCTCTCCAGGCTCCGGGGGTCCCACTGCTCAGCAGCAGCAGCCTGGCAGGATTTTTGACCCCAAAGCCTTGCTCTGAGCCTGGGGAGAAGCCACTGCCAGCCTGGAACAGATCCCATTTCCCTCCTTCATGCAGGAAAAGCTCCTTTTCCCACCACGGACCTTTGAGGAGGGGGGATGAATGAGAGTTCTCCCCCAGTCCGCAATGTTCCTGGTGCGGGTATAACACTTACAATATTCATGATGGCCAGGATGTACTGCTCGATGTCCCTGCGGCCGTGGTAGCCCACCATCATCTTGTCAGCCACCACCAGGGTCTCCACATAGCGCTCGGTGCTCACCGACCTCTTCAGGGGCAGCTGCCCGCGCTGGCTGTGGTTGCCCGATGGCTTCAGAGGGGAGGGTTTCAGCGTCCTCAGCCACCAGTGCCTCCCCTTCCAGGGCTTCTCATCTGAGGAGGGAACGGGATGGCTCTGATGCCCTCGGGCAGGAGGTGATGCCCCTCGCAGGGGTGTGGGGTGGGTTTGAGGGGAGGAAAGGCCATGGAGGAGCTCTTAAGCTGCACCAGGGGAAGTTTAGGCTAGATGTCAGGAAAAAAAATTCTTCACTGAAAGAGTGACTGGGCAATGGAATCGTCTGCCCAGGGAGGTGGTAGAGTCACCGAGCCTGGAAGTGTTTAAAAAAAACTGGATGTGGCACTCAGTGCCAGGGTTTGGCTGATGAGGAGGTTGGACTTGATGATCTTCAAGATCTTTTCCAACCCAGTTAATTCTGTGATTCCATGATTTGTGCACTCTGTGTGGACCCAGAAAGTGTCCCAAAGGCAGTCCAGGGCTGTCCCCAGGCTCCTGCTGGCATCTCCCTTGCCCTCCTGGCCCCTGCTGTCCCCTCCTGCCCAGCAGATCTGTGCCCAGCCCATCACAGCCCCAAACCCCTCTGGGCTGCACAGCCCTGCCCTCCCCTCTGCCCCAGGTGCACAGCTTTAGAGACTGCACAGCTATAACCTGGAAATGAAGCCCTTGCAGAGCCTTTCCTCTTTCGTTTTCCTGCCTGGATTTAGGACTTGGCTTTTCCACCACAGAAGGGGCTGCAGCAGCAGCAGCAGCAGCAACTTTGTGGGACTTTGCTTCAAGTGCTGCTGACCCAAGCCTGGGAATGTCCCCAGCAGAGCCATCAGCTCCAAATTCCCCTCCTGGAGACCACCACAGGAGGGGTGACTGGGAGACCCCAGCCCTGCTCCTGCCCTGCCAGCAGATCCAGATGGATCCTTTCCCCTTTTCTGAGGCTGGATCATCACATCCAGTGAGGCTGGGAACAGGGGCAGACCTCAGGCAGCCCCAAAACCTTCCAGCTGCAGCTCCTGGGGGTGTTCAGGGACCAGGAGTGCTGGGTAGGACAGGACAGGACGGGACAGGACAGGACAGGACATGTCCAGCCAGCAGGGCCAGGGCATGGGGTGGCCTTGCTGGAGCCATTGTGCTGTGGTTGTTTTAAACTCCCTTTGGCCTGTGGCTCCCATTGCACATCTCTGCTTTCCAAGAAGCAATTAGGAGAGGGCTAAATTATTTCTGGAAGCTGGGGAATGTGGCAAAGGGTCAGCAGGAGGGGAGTGTGCTGGAGCTTCATCCAGCGTGGCTCTGGGAGCTGGGATGGGCAGAGGCCAGGGAAGCACAGGGTGGCTCCAGAGATGCTGGTGGGTCTGGGGACACCCAGAGGTGACAGTGCCTTCCAGCAGTGACTCCTCATCTGCTCAAGTGTCACTGCTGGGGCAGTGGATGGACACCCTGAAGGGCCACCCAAACAAGAGCAGTCAGGGCCAGCTCTGCTCTCTCTTCCCACAAACTGATCCATGAAAAGCCCCCGGGCCCTGCTGCATCTCCCCTCAGCTTTCCAGAGCCTCTCTAAACTGAGGGAGGGGCATCCTCTGGGCATGCAACATCTTGGGCAGATGGTGAAACTCTGCCTGTTCACAAGGGCCAGGGTTCCAGCCAGACTCTGGCACAGACTGGTGGGAAGGGCAAGGACCAGAAGGGCACATGGGGAGAAGCCAGGGCAGAGGTTTGTGGGTCCTTTTGGAGGTCAAAGTTCTGTAGGTGCAGAAACGGGGTGGATGTGCTGTCACCATTCTCTCTAAACATCCCCCAGAGCCCCCTGTAATGGGCCAGGCCCCACATCCTACCCTCCAAGGGCCTTTTCCACCTGGTCCCCATCAACACCAGAGTTATCCCAACATGGACATGACCTGCAGTGACCAAACCCTGAAGCCTGGGCTGTGCTGAGCACACGTGAGCTGAGCTGTGATTTCCCAATACTCTGCAAATCCGCCAGATCTGGGAGGATTCTTCTGAAGAAAAACAAGAGGTGTTTTTCTCTCTTCTATTCCATGCTCTATTTGTAAATTTTAAAGCCCTGCTGCAAGGAGGACAGGACGGGAGCTTCCCAAAGCCCAGACCACCAGAAATGGGTAAAAATAAACATAGAAAAACATCTCATATTCAGGAGATATGTTTGATTCTTTGCCACATGGAGCAGAGTGGCCCTGTTCTGCCAGGGTTTTCCCAGCCTGTTTTGGGCTGGATCGAGGAGGAGGAGATGGGAGCACCTACCCAGCACTCCACAGGCTGCATCCATGTGAGGGTACTGCAGGGACGAGCGCTTGTACACGACGTGGGGGCTGCCCTTGCCCTCTCCCCCTGCGCTGACGTTGGCTCCAGGGCTCAGGGGCTCGATGAAATATTCCTCCTCATCTGCCACAATCACCCCGTGCTGCAGGAGGGAACAGAGGGGAGGCAATAACAGAGGTGCTCAGACACCTGGGGATATCCTGGTGGCCTCTCATGGTGAGGATTTTGCTGATTAACCCCGAATTTCTGGGGACTAACGAAACCTGTGGAGGAATCCTGTACAAACACTGAACTACAGGAACCCACAGAGCAGAGGAAACCCGACCAGATGGTGGTGGAGGCCTTGGGACATCTGTGTTCACTAAAGTCCTCTGGAAATCACAGCCTGGCCTTGCTGAGTTATGAATGAGTTGTTTCCTATTCCACCCACTCGGTCTCAGTGGGATCCCTGTGGGATCCCAAAAACCCCTTCAAACACAGCAGCACTCAACTCTGAGCTCAGCCTCCCCAAAAAACCTTCCCAGGCAGCTCAGGACCATCCCCAGCAGCTGGGAACTCAGAGCTGCAGAGAGGGGCAAACCCCAGAGGCTTTGGGAAATCCCAGATGTTTAAAATCTGAAGGCTGGTTAAGCAGAGGCTACCAGCAGAGTCAAACCCCTCCTCTGGAGCTGGGATGGAGCATCCCAGCTCCTTGCACACCTCGGGCTGGCCACTTCAGTGAGATCATCTCGGGTTTGCTCCCTTATTTGTTTTAGTTCTTTATTCTTTGACTGACTCAGTCTCAGCTGTGAGCCCAGGCTTTGCTGTCTGGGTGGATCCCCTGTGAGACAGCGACAGCCAGGAGGAGCAGATCCCAGTGGGGAGATCACCAAACCCACCGGGCACTTACAGGGTCCCTCCTCTCCACCCTCATGGCAACATTCCCTCTACCCGAAAGGTCTGAGCAACACCAAAAGTTTCTGGGAGCCCAACACGAGCTCCATCCCAATTCCTGGCACTGAGTTTCTCCAAGGAATGTGTTGTCCCATCAGCTGAACTTCACCAGCAAGGGACCGAGGCACAGAAATGTGCCTGGCATGGCTCAAACAGGATCCCAAAAGTCCAGGAGTCAAAACTCTGTCTGTCATCCCCCTCCCTGCGTGCAAACACAGCTCTGGGTGCAGAGACACCCCTGCCCTGCCACTCCTGGTGTCCTTTGGATATGACAGTGCTTTTCCCTGTGTGCCCGAGGGACAGGAGCCCTGCTCTGCCAGCGTGGGGAGCAGGGAATTCTGTCCCTGTGAAACATCCCGAGGCCTCTGCATAGAACTACCTCCTGGAACAGCTTCTCTGCCGGGCGTGCGTGGGGAGAATCTCTCCCGGGGGACTGTCACTCGCTGCCGGGGCTGTCCCTGTCCCCTCCCCGGCCCGGAGCTCAATCGGGGCAGTGTGTGCCCCGAGAGCCGGGGGATTTCCTCCTGCCCCGGGCTCTGCTGCTCTTGGCTCGGCTCCACCTTTTCCAACACAAGCGCGGTACTGTGAGGTTACCCTGGCCGGGCTCCGGCAGGGAGCAGAGTGCCGGCAGAACCAGCTGGAAAGGCTCTGTGGGATGGGGAGGAGGTCACCCCGACCCGGGGCAGAGCTTGTCCTGCCCCAAACCTACCCCACTGCAAAGGGGATGTGCTCACTTCAGCCTCTGCAGAGGCTCCATGCCTGCCTGGCACCTTCCAGCAGCGAGGTTTGGATGTCACAGGAGTCTGAGAATTGTCCCATGGCTGACCCCAAGGACTGAGCTCTGAGGGACACAGGGCTGGTGAAGGGGGTGGTGAGAGGTCCTGAGAGAGCCCTGTGGTTTGTGGGGGAGCTGGACTGGATATCCTGTGTGTGATTCACGCAGGTCAGCTGCAGAATGAGCAGGGTTTGCACCGTCAGCTCATACCACACTCAGCAAAGGCACAGCCACAGCCTGGGACTGGCTCTCACAGCTCCTGGAGTAGCCAAGGCCAGCTGGGTCCATTCCATCTCATCTGGGCCCATTCCTCCTCATCTGGGTCCATTCCTCCTCCTCTAGGTCCCTCCTGAACTCCTGTTTATGCTGGGCTCAGGGGGCTCCCCAAAAAGCTGTCCCTGGATCCCTGGCAGTGCTTGCAGCACCCTGGGACAGTGGGAAATGTCCCTGCCCAAGGCAGGGGGTGGAATGAGATGAATTTTGATGGGTGCGTCCATCCCAACCCAAACCATTCTGGGATTCTCTGATGAAGACCTGGCCTTTTGGCTGTTCCTCTGACACAAGAGGGAAAAGAATGGCACTTCTCTGCTCATTGTTTTCTCCTGGCTGTGATTTTTGATGGTGGGACATGATGGATCCTTGGAATGTCCTGCAGCCCAAGGGATGAAATACAGGGGTTCAGCTCTTAGCCAGGCAGGGGAAAAGCTGTCTGGGCTGCTCCCTGGAGTATTCCAGCTGCTTGGCCCTTCTGGCAGCTCAAAATGTGGAATATTTTTGAAAATGGACCATGTCACACTTTGCTTCCAATAAAGGCCATGTGGTGGGATTGGGGCTGTCCTGTGCAGGACCAGGATGGACTCTGATATCCTTGTGGGTCCTTTCCAGCTCAGGATATTCTGTGATTCTATGACTCTGGGAAATGGGTGACTTTACCCTGGCTGAGCCTGAGCAGGGTGTGGGAGATGTGTGGGGTGAGCCCTGCTCCCTGCCTGCTCTCAGGACAGGCTGACAGTGCCTGTGGCTGGGAAGAGGAGTCACTGGGAGAGTGTCCATGTGTTGGGAAGGGGAGTCACTGGGATGAGTGTCAGAGAGTGTCCATGCATTGGCATCCAAAGCTGATGTTCTGTAAGGTGACAGCTGTGCTGGGGTTGTTCAAAGCCAAACCTTGCAAGCATGGGAATTCCTGAGGGATGTGGGAGTTGGAGGACAGGAGGATGGCCTGGAGCTCGTTCCTGTGTTCATCCCTTTCCCTCCTCCTCGTGCTCAGCTCACCCCGTAACCAGCTCAGGTCCCAGTTTGTGCCCAGTCACTGCCACAGCGCCCAAGTGCCTGTGGTGCATCCCCTGTGCAAAGGTGAGCCAGTGCAGTGCCCTCTCAGCAGGAACCTGCCTCTGGGGACCCTCTTCTGTACCTTCCAAGATGGGTCATGCCCTTCTGGAATGGGGCCTGCATGAGTGGATCAGTGGTTAGTGCTCACCCAGGCTGCAAAACCCCTCCCATGGCAAGTCCAGCCCTCTCTCTACCAGCTAAAAACATTCCAGAATCTTCTTGCCCAAAGATTGTCCTCACTGACCCTGAAGGCCTCCTCCCCCATCCTCGCTGTGTCCACAACTCTGGAGGGCAGAAGGACAGAGTTCAAGCAGAGAAGAGTTTGTTGGATGACCCTCTGTCCCTCTATGTCTGGCTGCATTTTCCTCCAGACAGCCCTTGGTGCCTCTCCAAAGCTAAACACAGCCTGGGGATGGAATTCTCCCAGTTCCAAGTGCTGCTGGGCCATTGCTTGCCCTGGCCTTGCTGCTCTGAGGAGTGGGAAGGCAGGGGGAGGCCAGATTCCTCCAGAGCCAGCAGCACCCAGCTCACCCTTTGTAAGCACCATGAAATTCCCTGGGACTGGAGCAGAGTTCCCATGTCCAAGCAAAGGGCTCGGGAACCAGGAGTTTGTGCCGCTCGGATTGTTGGCTGTCAGCTGGAAACTTTAGGCTCTGTGATATAATGAGTCAGATTCTCATTTCTGTTAATAACCCACAGCACTGTTCTGGCAGGGTCACCCAGCAATAAATCAAACGGGAATTCATTCCCATTTGGAAGCTCTTTTACACTGCCAGAATGCTGCAAGGAGGGGGGCTGGAGCAGAAATATGAACCTGGCCTAGAAAGTCTTTTTCTACCCCTCCAAGGGAGCCATCAGTCTTGGGATTCACTCACGGGGTATGTTTGCTCCATTCCTCCATCTGGCAGCTCAGGAAAAGTGCTATGTGAGCCAGAAATATCAGAGAATCACAGAAAAATAGGGATGGAAGCCCTCAGACTATTCCCAGGGATAGGAGAGCTAATGAATCATACCTGGAGGATTTTTGAGAGGCCTTTGTCTGACCTCTTCCTAAAGATCTCCCAAGATCTCGCTCTCTCTAAGCAACCTAGTCCAGAGCTCAGCTATTCTTACACTGATGTCCACCACTAAGATTCCTTGCTGATATTTAGGACTGGGATGTTCAGTTTGAGTTGTCAGGGCTTGGAAAATCGACCATTCCCACCCTCCTTCCTGCAGCCTTGCTGGTTTTGAGGAAATGCCACCTTGCCCCCTTCTTGATGTTCCCTTTTTCATATCGAAAACCTAAATATTTCAGGTTTTTTCTCCCCCTCAGAAGTGACATTTCTTAGCTCCTGAAACATGGACAGAAGCAGAGGGGATCCCCAGGAAAGCCCCTGCAGTTGGAAGGATCTGGGTGCATTTGTGGCATTCCAGCAGTGCTGTGAAATCCCTGCCCCTCCCACACCTCTTCCTCACCAGCACACACAAAACATTCTTTGCTGCTGCTGTTGGAAGAACTTGATGAGAGCCAAGTCTGGGTTTTCCTAGAGAGCCAGGATTATCCCATTCCAATCAAAATCAATGAGAAAATGCCCAGAAACTGGCCTGGAAGTGACACACAGATCAGGAACCCCCATGGATGTTTTGAGGGACATCTGTACCTTCCACCAGCGTGACGCCAGTGTGGAATATTCCCGCATGCCACCAACTCCAAGCTTTTCCCACCACATGGATCCACCTGCTGGAGGATCAAAGCTGATGGGACTGCCCCTGGCCGGCCAAACCGGACTCACCAGCCCGTTGCAGTTGCTGATGGCCACCTTGGAGCTGAGGTACTGGTCCTGCAGGTGGCCGGCGTAGTGGCAGTCCTCGTGGAAGTCGTGCTGCCAGTCCATGCCATCTCGCTTCCAGTACTCCACGGTGAAGTGCTCGGCCAGCAGGTTGGAGTGCAGGGTCAGGTTGAGCAGGAACTGGGTGTGGTGGGCAGAGACTTTGTAGAAGACCTGCTGCTCCGAGGGCTCGTAGGGCAGGGAGCGCCGGGGCCGCGGCTTCAGCTGCCGGCGCATGTCGAAGGTGAGGAAGTCTCCGTTCTGGTCCACTTGGATGGGGAAGGCGATCTCATAGTGATCCAAGCTGGAGAGGAATTCCTCTGGGGAGGGAAGGGAAATGGCACATGTGGG
This sequence comes from Certhia americana, assembly GCA_018697195.1. NCBI lineage: Eukaryota > Metazoa > Chordata > Aves > Passeriformes > Certhiidae > Certhia > Certhia americana. The sequence goes on from JAGMWU010000053.1 coordinate 358,664, forward strand.
ACTGGAAGCCTGCAAAGGGGGTTGAACCCCCAGCAATGCCAGCTCGAGTACAGCCACAGCCAGTACAGGTGGAGGGTCAGGGTCCTGCCACAGCATTCCAAGAACTGGCACCCCAAGGCTCTGCCCAGCCTGCAGGATCCTTGGGAAATTCCCCAAACACTGCAGCCTACAGGGCCTTGGGACAGCAATTTATGGAATGCAACTTTTTCCTCTGCAGGTGGTGGAGAGGAACAGCCTGGCCCAAAGGGCCCTTCAGGACACCCCAATTGTGGCTCTGGACCTGGAGTATCCCAAATCCTTTCATCTCCACTGGGCAGAGGGAATCAAGTTTTGCAGAGTCCAGCTCTGAGTTTTGGAGGGTTATTTTAACCTGGATCCTTCCAGAAACAGGCCCAGCAACAAGGTCTCTTCAACAGGAGGCAGAAGGAGCCTTGGGGTGACAATGGCTTGGGAGAAAACTCCCTGTGGGTCCCTCAGGACATCTGCAGCTGCCATGGGGAGCTGCTGGCTCTGAGAATACAAAACAACAGCACCACCCCAACCTCCTCAGTCAGAGCTGCAGGGACTCAGAGTCCTTGAAATGCCAATCTTGATATCAAAATGAGAGGGGAAAACCAGAATTCCTCTGGTGGTGCTGAAAACGAGCAGGAGAAGTCAGACATCCCAATTCCCCAGCCAGGTTTCTGTCTGTGACCCCATCCTGCCTTCCCAGCTCCCTGGATTGGTTTTTATCACCTCAGCCTGGCTTAGCAGCTCCTCTTGGGGCCCTTGAGCTGAGTCTGTGTGATGCCACCCGGGCTGTGCTGTGACAAGGGCACTGTCCCCAGCCCCTCTGCCTGTGCTCACACAACAACGCAGCTCTGCAGGTTGCCAAACAAACTGGCACCCTGCAGCCTCAGCAGGAACTCCTCCTTCTCAAAGGAAAATGTCCCAGGGACTGCCAGACAGGATCTGAGCAGAGATCTGGCTCTGTCTGACAGCACTCAGCCCCAGCGGCTCGGACTGAAGATGGGAAATGTCTGTGTGCTCCTCCTCACTGAGTGTCCTCCTGAACCCCTCGTGCCTGGAGGGTTTGAGCCTCCTGAGCCCTCATGGGAAGGGATTTTCCTTCTTTTCCCTCTGGAAAAGCCTTCCTGTGCTTTCTGCATCCTATTTGTCGTTTCTAAGCAAACAGGAGGGGCCTGGCTGCTCCAGGGTGGCTGAATTTTGCCTGGCTCCACAGCCCCCACCTTCAGAGCCTGCCCAGCCATCAGAAGCTCAGCCAGCTCTGAACTGCACTCTCACCACAGGGCAGCACTGGGAAGTTTCCTTTTCCTCTGTTTTCCAGTGTGGGAGCCTGACAGAGTGGTTTCCTTGGCCACCAGGAATGGGACAGTCCTTCCACCCTCTGGGATTAGGGCTGAGCTCCCATCTTTCCCGACCATAAACACTGCTGGCACCTCTGCCTTGCCAGAATTAATTTTTAGCTTTTTAACTTCCCATGTTCCAGCTTTTCCTGCATCCCAGCAGTGTGGGGCTGGGCTAACAAGGGTGACTTTTTGCACTTAGAAATGACTTCAGGCTTGGAAAAATTTGGTGTCGGAAGTGTTTTGTTTTCCATTTTGCCTCTTTGCAGTCCACGTGGGCTTGGAAAAGAGTGAATCAGAGGGTGGTTTGTGCTCACTGTGGCTACAAAGCACCTGGGATTCCAGGCTGAAGGCTCTGATCCTGACCTGAAAGGCACTTCCAGGAGGAAAAACATGTCCAGAGCCTGAGGGTGAGGTGGTGTGTGAGAATGTGGTGGTGTTGTGGGGCTGGACACTGCATCTTCTAAGGAATGTCACTCTGGACACTGAAGCACAGGGAGAGCCCAAGAGCAGTGCCCTGTGTCCCAAAAACGGTTTGGGAAGTGATGCTTCAGAGTGGGAATGCTTCAAATGGAAAAAATAATTGTGGAATAGAATCATGGAACGGTTTGGGTTGGAAAGGACTTTAAAGCTCATCCAGTGCCATCCCCTGCCATGGGCAGGGACACCTCCCACTGCCCAGCCCCTGTCCATCCCCAGTCCCTGCTGCCCCAGGGGCCCCTCTCGCTGTCAGAGCCCTGTTTTTGGTGTCAGGCTGTCACCCAACACCTCACCAGGCTGCTGAGACAGTTTCTAATCCCCACAAGACCCTTTGGAGAGGGTGAGGCTCTGTTATCTCCTGGGAGCAGTTGCAGAGTGAAGGGCAGTGTTATCACCAGCCCCTGGTCCCAGGGACTCGCTGCAGGCAGCTCTGGAGCAGAATCCCTGTGCCCCAAGTACCCCACTCCAGACCAGGGTATTTGGTTTATGCAGGAGAAAGATTAAGGGATCAGCCATGAGCTCTAATTTTAATCTTCACGGGGAGCAGCAGCCTGGCACTGAAGGGCTCTCCAAGGCAGCAGAGAGGTTCAGGTGTAGCCTGGACGCTCAGGGTGCAGTTTGTAACAGCTCAGGGAACAGCTGGAATCATTGGGACAACTTTCCCAAAGCAGTTGTGGCTGCCCCTGGATCCCTGGAAGTGTCCCAGCCCAGGCTGGACACCCTGGGACAGTGGAAGGTGTCCCTGCCAGGGCAGAGGTGAGACTTTGTGAAATTAAAGGTCCCTTGCCATCCAAACCATTCCAGGATTCTGGAAGCTGACAAAGGATCCAGCTCATGCTCACAGTGCTGGGTGGGTTTTAATCCAGAGGGAATTCCTGCCAGGACTTTTGGTTAATTGTGGAGACAGATCAGACAGTCCCATTTTACAGAACATGAAGTGGGGCTCATCCTGCTGTTCCCAGCTCAGAGGTTAAATATGGCCATTGGAGGATGCAGTGAGGCTGCCACAGTGCCAGGGCAGCCTGAACCATGGCATTCCAGAGCATCCTCCACAGCCATCTCTTGGGAATTGTGGCTGGGCTGCAGCTGGGGCTCCCCTTTGGGGACAGCACCACAGCAAACATCTGCTTCCCTTCCATGCTTGAAGTAACTCATGAGAGAAGAACAAAACCTTCCCTCCTCCATTTCCCTTCTCTCTGTCCTTTCTGCTCAGCTCCCCCTCTGCCCCTCTGTGCCATCCCCACCCCATTTCCAGCAGCAAAGGAGCCCTATGTGGTGCCTCTCCCCGCAGCCCACCCCTCCTCCTTCCCAGCTCTCCCCCTTCTCTCTCCTTGTGCTGCCCCAGGGGTTCCCAGTGTCCTGCCCAGCCATGAGCAGGAATCCCTGGAGAAAGGCTTTTGCTGGCCTCTCCTCCTGAGCAGTGTGACAGGCTCTGGCAACACCAGGGCTTATCTGGAGAGCAGCTCCTGCTGGGCACAGCCCGGGCCAGGAGCTATTCAGGGAGTGGGAAGTGCCTGAGGGGCAGAGGGCACAGCAGGGAGAGGCTGTGCACTGGGATGTGGGGAGCAGGAGCACGGCAGGGGGGAGGAAATGCAGGAATTGGGAATGTGTGTGATGTTGGGAGGATCACACAGGGTTAGGGACAGAGACATCCAAATCTCTTAGTCTGAACTAATCCTTTACACTCCTGGAGCAGAGGAAGGAGGCAGCTGTGACACTGGACAAGGACAGTGACTTTTGTTCTGTGCCCAAAGTCTCCCTTCACTGTCCACGTGACACATGGCTGTCAGCAGAGCTGTCACATGTGTGACACTGGATATTAGGAATGTTAGATTGGGGTGGAATTTTGGGGAGGAATTCTTCCCTGGGAGGGTGGAGAGGTGCTGGGATGGAATTCCCAGAGCAGCTGTGGTTGCCACTGGATCCCTGGAAGTGTCCAAGGCCAGGCTGGACAGAGCTTGGAGCAACAAGTGGAAGGTGTCCTTGGAGGGGACAGGGACTGGGGAGGGGACAGGGGATGTGAGAGGGGACAGGGGCTGGGCAGGGGACAGCCTGCTGTCCTAGCGTGATGCTCCCAGCACACCACATCCATGCCGTGGCACCACATCCCAGCACCTTCACGGGCTGGGAGCCTTCCCCGAGCACAGGGAGGGTTAATCCCAGGTTTAATGGAGCTGTGCTCTCCCATGGGAGCCCTGGGCTGGGGCTGCCCGTGGGGCAGGGTGTGAGCTGAGGGCTCGGGAGGCCCAGAATAGCCCCAGCTGCCAGCACCTGTGGAGAACAGCACCAGGAACTCGGTGTCCCTCAGATCTCGATGTGCCTGGAGAACGTGCCCAGATCCCAGCTGGGGCTGGCTGCTCTCCTGGGGCTGCCTGTCCTGTCCCGTCCCCAGCCAGGGACACTGAGGGGCTTTGGCTGCTTTTGTCCCTCATCCCAGCTCTGCTTCTCCAGCCAGCTCACAGCCCTTGCCACAGCCTGCACTGCTCACCAGCCCGGGGATGTCACCGGCTGTGGCCCTGCCAGGTTGATCTGGGCACAAGAGGGGTGCAGGATTTTGGCTGTGTGAGTGGCACTGCCAAGCTTTGAGCACCTTGCACAGTAAATGTCCTTCTCCCAAGCTTGCTCCTCTCACCTCTGGTGCCCAGTGGCAGTGTTCACCTCGCTTTTAAAGGAATAATCCTAACAATATTACCATTATCAGTTTAACTGCCCTTTGTTGTTCTCAAGGCTGGGCTCAAGGCCAGTCCCTTCACTCCTAACCTGGAATAAAATCAGGTACAAAAGCACAAAGCAATGGCAAGAGACCCACATTCCCCTTTTGTTGAGTCCCTGTGACTCTGTTTAAACATGAGTCCTTCAGACACTGACACACCAGATGGGCACAAATGCAGTTAAAAATGTGTGTACAAAGCAATTCTGCTCCTCCAGCAGCTCCAGTCCTGCCGAGACTCAGCCAGGCAGAGGGTTTGGGTGCTCCAGCACTGCCCTCCACCCCTGGGCACACCAAGGACCAGGAACACAGAACAAAGCCTTTGCTCACCCGAGGAAGTGCTGGTCCCTGGAAGGGAACCCCCCACTTCTGCCACCATACTTTTCCATGACTGTCATAGCTCTGGTCTTGCTCTGAATTCTGCCAAAAGTCTCAGAGTGCAACACCTGAGAGCAGAACACCTTCATTCCTTGGAGACTGATGGGAAACCCTGGCCAGGGGAGTGGGAGGAGCTGGGCAGGAGCAGGGCTGGAGGTGTCTCCACCTGCTCCCCCAGCCCCTCCCAGGCCAGCATTAGGGTTCTGCCAGCAGCAGTGGGGTGGATCCAGCTCCTCTCTCCACAAGCAGATCCACCTCCCTTTTCCATAGGTGGATCCAGCCAGGATGGATCTATCTCCTATCCCCATGAGTGAATCCTGCTCCCTTCCTTAGGGGTGGATCCTGCAAGGATGGATCTATCTCCTCTCCCCACAGGTGAATCCTGCTCCTCTCCCCATGGGGGAGCAATCTCCTTTCTTTAGGGATCCAGCAAGGGTGGTTCCAGTTCCTCTCCCCATGAGTGAATCCAGCTCCCCTCCTACGCATGGATCCAGCTCGCCGTCCCATCCCATCCCGTCCCGTCCCGTCCATCCCATCCCGTCCCTACCTTGTGACTGGAAGGAGTAGCCGGGGAAGGTGCCCCCGGCCAGGCCGAGGGTGACTGCCCAGGTGAGGAGCCTCCAAGCTGTGGCCATGGTCAGCGCCGCTCGTGTCGGAGCAGGGAGATCTGTGCCGGCTGCGAGGGCGCTGTCCCCACATGTCTCTCCCTCGGCCACCCCTTATGTCCAGAGAGGAGTCCGGGGTCCCTCCGCAGGCATCCTCGGCCGCTCCGTGCTGTCCCGAGGCCGGCGGGGGTGGGCAGCGAGTGGGCAGTGCCAGGCCAGCACTGCGGGGTCAGCACGGGCGCATCCCCAGCACCGGCATCGCCCCTGCGGGAGAGAGGCGGCGGTGAGGGAAGGGATGGAGGAGAAGGACACGAGGCGGACAGGAAAATGAGGAAAGCGGGATCTGGAGGAGGCAGGAGTGGGGTGGAAGGAAAGGAAGAGAGGTGGAAAGGATGGGAAGTGTTTGAGGGTGAATTAACCCCATCAGCTCCTGTTCCACACTGCACTCTCGGGGGTTCTCCCAGATGGGATTTATCCGGTACCTGCGGAAAGGAGCTCGGGATCAATGGGAATCCTTCATCCTGTGGCAACACCCTCGGGGAAGAGCAGCCCCAAGAGTGCCCTGGGTCACCTGATCCCTTAAAGAGAGCAGGAAATAACAGCGCTGCCAGGGGGGAGGTGAGAAGCAACCCAGAAATCCTCTCTAGGGTTTCCTTGGATTTCAAACACACTTTAAGGACCGTCAGGCACTGAGGGAAGAGCACTTGCTCTCAGAGTGCACCGCCTGAACCTAAAAAAGTGATGGAAAACAAAGAACCCATTCAGGGAACTCACCCTCAACCCCATCCACAAATGGATCCCGAGATTCCAATCGCATTTATTCTTTAAAATGCTCGGCTAATTGCTCCGGTGAAAGATTCTTGGCTTACAGAGAATTTCCACTCAGTCTGAGGCGATTACACCAAACTCACATCGTGCTGGGGACTTGCACAAAGCCTGCGGGGTTTTGTTCTTGTCCGCCCATTCCACGAGCATGGGATGAGTGCAGCACATCCCTCACCTCCCAGAGAATCCCAAATATCCCAGCGGTGACCAAAGCCAATCCTCCCTGCAGAGGTGGCAGATAAAGATCTGCAGCAGCCGTACAGACCCCACTTGCTGGAGCAGGGCTGGGAAGAGCAGGATGAGCTTCCCGGGAAGGGCAGGATGAGCTCCCGAGCATGGGAGGAGGCTGGAGATGGGAGGAGGGTGCTCTTTGCAAAGGTGTCAGCAGCCAGGGCCTGTGTGTGGTCCTCACCCTGTAAGGAAACGCTTAACCCCTGCCTTGCTCTGCTCTGGGCTGCTTTAAAGAGTCGGGACCAGAGCTCAGGGAAGGGGAGCTGGGTCCTCCTGGGATCTGTAGTGATGCCCTTCCTGTCCTTATGGGAATTTGAATTCCCTGAAAGTGAATTTCTACTCCTGTTTTCCCATCTTTACTGTGCCATGAATGGCATTTGTGCTGCAGGGGCTTGGAATGACACCCAGCACAGCCCAGAGGTGGTGTAGGGGAAATACAAGGGGAAATCCAGGAGATGATTCCTGCCCTAAATTTAGCATGGAAGTCACAGGATGGTTTGGGAAGGGAAGGACCTTAAAGCTCATCTCGTTCCACAGGGGCAGGGACATCTTCCATTGTCCCAGGCTGCTCCAAGCCCTGTCCAACCTGGCCTGGGACACTTCCAGGGATCCAGGGGCAACCACAGCTGCTCTGGGCAACCTCACAGGGAAGGATTTCTTCCTAAAATCTCATCTAAAGCTCCCCTCCTTCAGCTTGAAGCCATTAATCTAAATTAATTGTTTTTTCCCCCACTAGGCAGAAACGGTGGGAGATGAAACACACAGGTTTAAACACAATTTGGAGTTGCATAATTTAAAGACTAAGATTTTTCACTGCTTATTTACAGTTAAGAATGGCTGAAGATCATTGGTGAGGCCTCGGCCTGGACTTCCCAGTCCCATCTGGGCCACTTGCCAGGTTTTCTTCTGCAAAGCCTAGACACAACACCATGGTGGCCTCCAAAACTGGGCATCTCACGAGTGGCCCTGAGAATAAACTGCCTGAGAGGGAGGCAGCTCTCACCTTGGGCTGCTCCTTTTCCCTGGGATAGGTAACAGGAATCAGGCTGTGGGGGGGAGAGGGCTGGGGCAGGAATTCTGCCCCACACGAGGATGCCGAGATTCGGTGCCAGCATCACCTGTGGCACAGTGAGGGCAGAGCCAGGGCCAGGCAAGGCACGTGGGGGCTGCTCTGTGCCTGCTCCTGACTGCGGGAATTGGGCTGGAAAAGGGAGAAGTTGAAAGAAAAGCCCTGGCCTAGGTCAGCATTTTTCAGCATCTCCCAAAGCTCGAGATTCCAGCTTTTAAGCCCTGTCACGGCTCCAAAGCCCACGGAGCCCAGCTAAAGCGTACACGACCGATTTCCCCGGTTTTCCAGCTGTTGGACCCTTTTCCTCCAGGCTGTCGTTGCTTCCCGTCCTCCCCCCGACCCTCGGCGGTGCCCCCGTGTCCCTCCTGCCCTTCCCCTGCCGTCCCGGCTGCTCGGCATCCCCCGGAACAGCGGCAGGGCCGGAGCCGCCGGCGCCAGGAGCCCGCAGCCTTGACCTTGGGGGAAGGAGGAGCGTTCGGAGCAGCTCCAGGCAGGAATTACAGCTGCAAAATTCCTGCGGGCCGGGCTGGGGGAAGGGCCCGGCTGCGATCCCTCCCTGCAGGCAGCGGGGGAAAAACACGGCCCCTTCCCAGCGGTGCTTCATTCCCAAACCCCGAGGAGCAGAGCCCGGAGGAAGGAGCAGAGCGCTCTCATCCCCATCGAGTTTTCCATCAGCTCGCTCTGCAGCTTCGCTCCGCGGCCGGACAGCCCCGAGGATGGCAGAGCCCCGGAGGGACACGGGGGTCCCAGGGAGCTCGGGGACAGCTCGGGGACAGCTCGGGGACACGGGGTGACCTCTCCGGTCCCGTGCCTCCCTCGCTTGGGCCGCTTCCGATTCGCTCCTTCCCGAGGAATTCGCTGTCCTTGGCAGGCTCGGCTCGGGCTGACGCTCCCGGCTCCCGGTGCCAAGGGTGGCTTTGGCCACGGGAACCCGAGCGACACAGGGGACAGTGCCACCGCAGCGGCCGGGTCACCTCCTGCCACGCCAGGGAAGGGAGGGTGAAATTCCAAAGCTGGAATGAAGCGAGAAGAGAAGCAGGAGCGAGGAGGCAGAGGAGAGCTGTTGCTAATTGCAAATTGCAGCCGCGGCGCTGCAGACAGAATTCCCTGGAAGCCCGGCTGCTTGGCCGGCTCCAGGGGCAGCGCCAGGGGAAGGTAATAGGAAGCAGATGGGCGCTGCTCGGGGCCAAGAGGAAGGTTCAAGGTGCCTCCTAGTGCAGGGAAGAGGAATTTAACTGCTTTTAAAGATGCAGGGCCCGGCGGCTTCCAGGTTTCTCATCCAACTTTTGCAAATTATGAGCTCAGGTGTCCTTCCCCCCCCCCCCCCCCCCTTTTTTTTTTTTTTTTTTTAGGGGGAAATAAATACAAACACAGATTTCTGCTTCCAGTGTATCCCGGAGAGAGGAAATACTTTTAGTGCACCCCCTGCCAGGGCTTTCACTGACATCTTCCCGACATGGGAGCAGTGGAGAAGTGAGAGCAGCACCCCAGTGGGAGCACTGGGAACAGTGGGATCAGTGAGAAAGCAGTGGGAAAACAGTGGGAGCAGGAGCCCACAACTGCACGACCCCAACAGCATTTCTAGGCTGTGTAATTTTATGGAATGAAAGCCTCAAGGTTATTTTATTCTTCTGTAAAATGGGGAATTGACACCACCCCATAACCACACTGGGGCTATTGGGGTTATCATGGGGTCACATCCCACAGCTTGGTCCCTTTTTGGCCCCAGCAGCCCCCTGACCCTCCCAAGGGGCTGCTCAGCCCCACAGCAGCCCTGGCAGCACCTACAAACAGCACCACAGGGGTTTCTGCTCCTCCAGCTGCTGCAGCCTGGCAGTTGTTCCACCAGGTCAAAGTTTATCTCTGAGGGGAAGAGCTGTGAGCCCGGGGCGGGCTCCATGGGCCTCATTTTCTGTGGAATCCAAGTTAAACACAGCATGGACTACAGGGGACTGGGATTTGTGGCTCAGGGGCTGGGCCAGTACAGTGAGGGCAGCAGCACCACCAGGTTTTTCTGGCTTTCCCACCATCCACATGGGTCCCCTGCTACCTATGGTGGGCTCTTTCCTACTGCTGGGGTCCCAGCTGCCCTCCAGGACACACAACAGCCCTCAGTGCCTGTAGCTCCTAGGTATTGATCCCAAAGTCACCCCAAACCAATCCCCCTGTCACTGCTTCATGAAGGGACACAGGGTTTGGCTGTAAAGCCTCAGCTGGAATGGACTTTCACCCTTCCAGGGAAGAAATTTTTCCTCATATCCGATCTGAACATCTCCTGGGGCAATTTGAGGTTGTGTCCTCTCTTCCCATTGCTTGTTCTCTGAGACCACAGCCCCAACCCCCCTGGCTGTCCCCTCCTGTCAGGGAGTTGTGCAGAGCCAGAAGGGCCCCCCTAAGCCTCCTTTGCTCCAGACTGAGCCCCTTCCCAGCTCCCTCAGCCCCTCCTGGGGCTCCAGAATCACCAAATCAAAGATGTGTGCATAGAATCCCAGAATATCCTGAGGTGGAAGGGACCCTCAGGGATCATCAGTCCAGTCCCTGTTCCTGCACAGACACCCCAACAATCCCCCCTGAGCATCCCTGGGAGTGGTGTCCAAAGGCTCCTGGAGCTCTGGCAGCCTCGGGGCTGGGACCATTCCCTGGGGAGCCTGGGCAGTGCCCAGCAGCCTTGGGGGGAAGAACCTTTCCCTGAGCTCCATCCCAAGCCCTGACACAGCTCCAGCCATTCCTGGGCTGCTGTCCCTGTGCCAGAGCAGAGCTCAGCCTCTGCCCCTCTGCCTCCCCTTGGGAGGAGCTGCAGCCCCCGAGGAGACTCCCCTCAGTCTCCTCTGCCCCAGCTGAACGAGCCAAGTGCCCTCAGCTGCTCCTCAGACCCTTCCCCAGCTCCGTGTCCCTCCTTTGGACACTCTCCCACTGCTTTGGATCCCTCTGATCTTGTGGTGCCCAAAGTGTCCCCAGCACTGGAGGTGAGGCTGCCCCAGTGCAGAGCAGAGTGGGACAATCCCTCCCTGGGCCTGGCTGGTGATGTTCAAACCCTTCTCACCATCTCTACATCCCTGCTCCTCCTCACCCCTCTCTCTGCACACCCCAGGGCCTGGCAGGGGCAGCTCCCTCGCAGGTGCAGCTGCATTTCTGTGTTTTCTGGGGGGGTCTCACCCGCTGCACTCCCCGGGGCCTTGGGTGTTCCCTGCGTGCTCAGCCACCACCCAGCTCCAGCTCCAGCTCCTGGCAGGTCTCCGCACGTTCCTGAGGATGGAAGAAACAGCCCTGCTCCCCCCACCAGGCTGCTCCTCCCGTGGCACGGGGTGAACACGTGGGGGATGCAGAGCTGTCCGAGAGACCTCCACGGCTTCCAGCAGGAGAACGTCCTGATATTCCCGATAAAATATTTGGCTGGGCTGCCAAGTGGAAAACATGCTGAGCTGCAGATGGCAGAAGCCTCCCCGCAGTCGTCTTGCCAGCATGACAGGACTTCCACTGGGAAGTCATTTCTCAGCTCTAGGGCAGCGCTAGGGGTTAAACCCACAAGAAATCAGCATTTTTGCTGCCAGGAGCGTCTGCAAACTGCGAGAAAGGGGTTAAAGTCACAGGTCTGCAGAACACAAAATAAGAACTCCAGCCATAATCTGCTTTGCTGCTCCAAGCGTGGCCTCTCTGGGGCCACAGCGAGCGAAGAATTAGAAACATGGAGTTATCCCTGTTCCCAGAACACTGCAGCCTCCAGCCCTGGGATGGCTCCTGCCTGCACAGCCACACTTTGGCTGCCCTGCAAACCCTCTGCTCGCCCCGTCACCAATCCCAGCTGCTGCACTGCCAGCTCTGCCTGTCCCTTCCCTGGGAACCCCCTCGGGGCTGGGAGGGTGGGAGGGGGCCCAGGATGCTCAGTGCAGCCCCCCGCCCCCTTCCCCAGCTTGGGAGGGCTGATTCACCTCACCCCAGGAGCTGCTCTTTGCACACCCCGGGAACTGCGGTCCGATTCCAGCTCCCCAGGAGGGGAGATACCGTTTTCACACAGCTAAAATCAGATCCACCCCCATCCAAAGGCACTCCCCAGCAATGTGGGAAATGCAGACCGACACAGCCAGTGTGACCCTGGGAGCTGAGGGGTCAGATCCCGGGTCTTTGTCCCCCTGCCAGCACCCTGATGCCAGCCTGGTGCCAGGGACACATCCTCCCTGCCTTTAGACCACCAGCTCCCTCTTGCAGGCTCTCCGTGGCCCTGCTGTCTCTGGCCGGGCACACCCTGCATCCCTTTGTACAGCAGCTTCACGGGGCTTTGGGCTCACTCCAGCACTGTGTGGGAGGAGGGTTTTTTTTTCAAAAACACGAGAATTATTTTACAGTCAAATCCATTCGGTACAATCTTAGTGAGGAAAGGGCTGAACCCTCCCACCTCACTCCCCTCCAAAATCTTTAATTTTGCCAGCAAAGGGGCAAAAGAGGCCCATGTCAAAGCCAGGGCAGTGAGAGGAGAGCTGGGAGCAGCGACCTCGCTCTGACACCGCCTGCTTGGCTCTCTGGAAATCCTATCCCTGTGTTACATAAAGACCTGGCCCTATCTGGAACGCCGGGGTCATTGCACTTCTCCAAGTGTGGTAAAATGCTCGGAGGTCCTCAGCAGGAAAGCGGGAGGGAAGTGCCAGCTCGGATCCTCCTCGGGAAGGGAGCTGGGCTGGGGCAGGGCTCAGCCCTGCTGGGGCTGCAGCAGCAGCGCCACAATTGCAGCCCGACGGAAGGTGGGCACTGAGAGTCCCAGGGCTGCCATCCTGGGACTCCTTCCTGCTTTCGGGAGAGGACTCCACCAGGCAGGTCCACTCTCAGACGGGACTTATGCAATAGTTTGGAGCCTCTCCATGTGACCCAGACTTGCTGGCGCTCTGCCATCGCTCTCCTCGCTGGCTCCAGCCAGGCACAGAGCAGCGGGATTAGAGAGAGACCGGGCAGTCATTAACGGGGTGACAGTCATTAACGGGGTGCCAGTCATTAACAGGGGGTGCCAGTCATTAACGGAGAGCCAGTCATTAATGGGGTGCCAGTCATTAATGGAGGGTGCCAATCATTAATGGAGGGTGCCAATAATTAATGGGGTGCCAGTCATTAATGGAGTGCCAGTCATTAATGGGGGGTGCCAATCATTAATAGGGGGTGCCAGTCATTAATAGAGGGTGCCAATTATTAACGGGGTGCCAGTCATTAACGGGGTGCCAGTCATTAATAGGGGGTGCCAGTCATTAACGGGGTGCCAGTCATTAATGGAGTGCATCCCCCACCACACAAGGCCCTGCCAGTGACACGCATGTCCTGTGAGTGAAGGGACACGTGTGTCACCCACATGCACCCAGGGCACAGCTGCAGCTGCTCATGTGCATGGGGATGGGGATGCCTGGGGTTTGTGTGTGGACTAAATGCTGTTTACACATGGACACACGTTATCTGCATTGATAACACGCTATCAGCACAAGGATACCCACTGTCTGCATGGAAATACCCATTATCAGAATGGGAATATCCATTATCAGAATGGGACTACATGCTGTCTGCATGGGGATAGACATTATCTGCACACAGATAACGTCATCTGCAGGTTGATAACATGATATCTGCACACACTACCTGCAGACAGGTCTGATGCCCACACCCTCTGCAGGATGCACTGCCATCCTGCTGATATTCCATGCACAAATGCCATTTTTATACCCAGCATCTCCATAGCCGCCTCTGTTCCATGAAATGCTCCCTCTCTGAGGGGTTCAGCACAGCCAGAGAGAGTCAAGACGGTCCTGAGCCATATTGCACGGAACTCTCCGTTGCTACTGTGGCGCCCCCCCCCCAGTACGGAGCAGACCCAGGGCTCTGCCAGGAGGCGGCTTGGGAAAGGCTGGGAGCGCTAAAACCCGGAGAGGCAGGGAAGCAGGTGCAGGCCAAACCATCTCACCGGCAGGACTGGTCCTCCTCCATCCCGGCAGAGAGCGGCTCATCTCCCTATCCGGGCAGGGCGGGCTCTCATCTCTAAATCACGGCAGAGCAGGATCTACTCTCTCCATCAACGGGCAGGGGATGGCTCTCCTCTCTCATCCCGGCAGGGATGGCTCTCCTCTTCATTCCCCGGCAGGGCTGGCTCTTCTCTCCACGGAGAGCGGCTCTTCTCTCTCCATCCCGGCAGGGATGGCTCTCTCTCGCCACCCGGGAAGGCTCTCCTCTCTCATAAGGCAGGACGGCTCCTCGCCATCCCGGCGAGCTGGTATACTCTCTCCAATCCCGGCAGGACTGGCTCTCTCTCTCATCCCGCAGGGAATGGCTCTTCCTCTACATCCCGGCAGGCTGGCTCTCTCCATCCCGGCAGAGCTGGCTTCCTCTATCCATACGGCAGGGAATGGTCTCCTCTCTCCATCCCGGCAGTCACGGTGCTTACACCACGCAAGCCCCCGGGGAGCCGAGCCCCGGGCTTGCATAAAACAAAAAACCCGGTCCAGCTGCCCTCCAGGAACCCAACAGCCTCAGGCCTGTAGGCCTCCATAGTATTTGATCCAAAGTCATCCCAAACCAATCCCCTGTCACTGCTTCAGAAGGGACACAGGGTGGCTTTAAAGCCTCAGCTGGAAGGGACATTCACCCTTCCAGGGGAAGAAATTTTTCCTCATACCGATCTGAAACATCTACTGGGCAATTTGAGTTGGTACCTCTCTTAACGCATTGCTTGTTACCTGAGACACAGCCCCAACCCCCCTGGCTGTCCCCTCCTGTCAGGTATTGTGCAGAGCCAGAAGGGCCCCCTGAGAATCCTTTGCTCCAGGCGAGCCCCTTCCCAGCTCCCTCAGCCCCTCCTGGGGCTCCAGAATCACCAAATCAAAGATGTGTGCATAGAATCCAGAATATCCTGAGGTGGGAAAGGGGCACTCAGGGATCATCCGGTCCAGTCCCTGTTCATGCACCACGGACACCCCCCAACCATCCCACACCTGAGCATTCATGGGATGCCCCCCCACACGTGTCAAAGGCTCCTGGGGCTCTGCACTCGGGGGCTGGGACATTCCCCTGGGAGCCGGGCAGTGCCCAGCACACTCGGGGGGAAGAACCTTTCCCTGAGCTCCCATACCACGCCCTGACAGCTCAGCCATCCTGGGATGCTTGTCCCTGTGCCAGCGCAGGCTCAGCCCCTGCCACTCTGCCTCCCCTCAGGAGGAGCTGCAGCCCCCGAGGAGGCCTCCTTCAGTATCCTCTGCCCCCTGAATGAGCAAGTGCCTCAGCTGCTCCCAGACCCTTCCCCAGCTCGGGTCCCTCCTGGACACTCCAACAGCTTTGGATCCTTCTGATCTGTGGTTGCCAAAGTGTCCCCAGCATGGAGGTGAGGCTCGCCCAGTGCAGAGCAGAGGGGCCACCCTCCCTGGGCATGGGCTGGCGTGTTCAACAACCCTTCTCACCATCTCTAATCCCTGCTCATTCCTCACCCCTCATCTCTGCACACCCAGGCCTGGCAGGGCAGCCCCTCGCAGGTGCAGCTGCATTTCTGTGTTTTTTGGGGGGGTTCCCACCCGCGGCACTCATCACGGGTCCTTGGGTGTTGCCTGCGTCCTCAGCCACACCCAGCTCCAGCTCAGCTTGGGAGTCTCCGCACGTTCATGAGGATGGCAATAAACAGCCTGCTCCCCACCCCAGGCGGCTACTCCGTGGCACGGGGGGTGAACACGTGGGGGATGCCGACTGTTTCCGAGAGGGACCTCACGCTTCAGCAGGCGACCGTCATGATATTCCCGATAAAATATTTGGATGGGCGCCAAGTGGGATAAAACATGCTGAGCTGCAGATGGCAGAAGCCTCCCCGCAGTCGTTTGCCAGCATGACAGGACTTCCACTGGAAGTCATTTCTCAGCTCTAGGGCAGCGCTAGGGGTTAACCCACAAGAAAATAAGGCATTTTTGCTGCCAGGACGTCTGCAGAGAACTGCGAGAGAGGGAAAGGGGTTTAAAGTTCAAGGCTGCAAGAACACAAAATAAGCACTCCAGCCTTAATCTGCTTTGCGCTCCAAGCGTGGCCTATTGGGGCCACGCGAGAGACGAATTCGACACATGGAGTTACCCTGTTCCCAGACCCTGCAAGCCTCCAAGCCTGGGAGGCTCTGCCTGCACAGCCAACACTATTGGCTGCCATGCAAACCCTCTGCTCGCAACGTCACACAATCCCAGCTGCTGCACTGCCAGCTCTGCCTGTCCCTTCCCTGGGAACCCCTCGGGGCTGGGAGGGTGGGGGGGGCCCAGGATGCCAGTGCAGCCCCCCGCCCCCCTCCCGCTTGGGAGGGCCTGTTGATTCACTCACCCCAGGAGCTGCTCTTTGCCACACCCAGGGAAATCGGTCCGATCTTCCAGTCCCCGGAGGGGAGATACGTTTTCACCAGCTAAAATCAGATCCACCCCCATCCAAAGGCACTGCCCAGCATGTGGGAAATGAAGGACCGACCACCTGCCGTGTGACCCTGGAGCTGAGGGTCAGATCCAGGGTCTTTGTTCCCCCCCAGCACCCTGATGCCAGCCTGGTGCAAGGGACACATCCCTCCCTGCATTTAGACCACCAGCTCCCTCTTGCAGGCTCTCCGTGGCCCTGCTGTCTCTGGCCGGGGGCCACACCCTGATCCATTTGTACAGCAGCTTCAACGGGGCTTTGGGCTCACTCCAGCATGTGTGGGAGGGGGTTTTTTTTTTTTCACAAAACACGAGAATTATTTTTACAGTCACAATCCATCGTACAATCTTAGTGAGGAACAAGGGCTGAACCTCCTCACCTCAATCCCCTCCAAAATCTTTTTTTGCAGGCCAAAGGGGGCAAAAGAGGCCCATGTCAAGCCAGGGGCAGTTTGAGAAGGATGAGCTGGGAAGCAGCGACCGCTCTGGACACCGCCTGCTGGCTATCTGGAAATCCTATCCACTGTGCTAATAAAGAACCTGGCCTACTGGCAGCGGGGTCCCTGCATACTCCAAGCGTGGTTAAATGCTCGGAGGTCTCAGCAGGAAACCGGGGAGGGAAGTGCCAGCTCGGACCTATCGGGAAGGGGAGCTGGGATGGGGAAGGCTAAGCCCTGCTGAGGTGCAGCAGCAGCGCCACAAATTGCCGACACGACGGAGGTGGGCACTGAGAGTACCAGATGCCAGCCCCTTTTGGGGACTCCTTCCTGCCGTTGGGAGAGGACTAAACCAGGAAGGTCCACGATCGACGGGACTATGCAATAGTTTGGAGCCTATCATGTGACCCAGACTTGCTGGCGCTCTGCCATCGCGCTCCTCGCTGGCTCAGCCACGCACAGAGCGCGGGATTAGGAGAGACGGGCCCGTCATTAACGGGGTGCCAGTCATTAACAGGGGGTGCCAGTCATTAAGGCAGAGCCAGTAATTAAACGGGGGTGACAGTCATTAATGGAGGGTGACAGTCATTAAAGGGAGGCCGGTGCCCAGTCATTAATGGTGCACTAGTGCCAGTCATTAACAGGGGGTGCCCAATCATTAATAGGGGGTGCCTGTCATTAATAGAGGGTTGCAATTATTAATGGGGTGCCAGAATGTAACAGGGGTGCAGTAAGTAAAAGGATGCCCGTCATTAATTAGGTGGTTGCCATTCATTAACGGGGGGTGCCATCATTAATAGGGATGCCATCATTAATAGGGGGTGCCAACAATTATTAAGGGTGGTGCCAGTCATTAACGGAGAGTGCCAGTCATTAACAGAGGGTGCGAATCAATTTAACGAGGGTTGACAGTCATAATGGAGTGCATCCACCACCAACACAAGGGCCCCTGCCAGTGACACGCATGTCTGTGAGTGAGGGACACGTGTGTAACCCACATGCACCAGGGCACAGTGCGCTGTCATGTGCATGTGGATGGGGTGCCTGGGGGGTGTGGTGGACTAATGTGTTTACACATGGAACACGTTATCTGCATTGATAACACGCTATCAGCAACAAGGATACCCTGTCTGCATGGGAATACCATTATTCACGAATGGGAATATCCATTATCAGAACAGGGAATACACGCTTCTGGCTGCATGGGATAGACATTATTGCACACAGATAACGTCATCTGCACGTTGATCAATGTTCATGCACACACTACCTGCCGAGGTCGTGCCCAACCTCTGCAGGATGGCAACTGCCATCTGCTGATATTCCAGGCACAAATGTCCAAATTTGTATACCCAGCATCTCCATAGCCGCCTTGTTCCATGGCAAATGCTCCCTCTCTGAGGGGTTCAGCACAGCCAGAGAGAGTCCGACGTCACTGAGCCTATGCACAGGCAGCTCTCCCGGGGCTCCTGTGCGGCCCCCCCCAGTACGGAAAGCGAGCCACCAGGGCTATGCCAGGAGGCGCTCTGGGAAAGGCTGGGGCGCGCTAACACCGGAGCAGGTAAGGGAAGCAGGTGCAGGCCACACAAATCTCATCCCGGCGGCTGGCTCCTATCCATCCCGCAGAGATGGCTCATTCAATCCCGGAAGGCTGGCTCTCCTCTCTCCATCACGGCAGGCCGGATCATCCCTCTCTCCATCCCGGCCAGGGCTGGCCTCTCTTCCATTCCAGGAAGGGGCTGGCTCTCCTCTCCCATCCCGGCAGGGCTGGCTCTCCTTCTCCATCCGGCAGAGATGGCTCTCTCTCTTCCATCCCGCAGGGCTGGCTCTCCTCCTCCATTCCGGCAGGCAGGCTCTCATCTCTCCCTCCGGCAGGACTGGCTCCTCTCCATCCCGGCAGGCGGCTCTCCTCTCTCCATCCCGGCAGGAATGGCTCTCCCTCTCCATCCCAGCAAGGACTGGCTCTCCTCTATCCATCGCCGGAGGCTCCTCTCCATCCCGGCAGCTGGCTCTCCTCTCTCCATCCCGGCAAGGAATGCTCTCCTCTCTCCATCCCGGCAGTCCCGGTGCTTACACAACGCAGCCCCTCAGGGAGCCGAGCCCCGGGCTTGCATAAAGACAAACACCCTTGTGTGCCAACACCGAGCTCTGCTCACCTGCCTAACCACCCCGGCTCTCTCCAGGAGGGAGCTGCTCCGTGCTGAGTCCCAGTTGAGTCAGGAGCGTGGTTTCTGTGCTTTATGCAGTTCCAGCTCACAAGCAGCTGTCACAGCTCTCACACACCGAGTGTCACAGCTCTCACACACCGAGTGTCACAGCCGAAATTTGTCAGCCAGGCTGCAGGACAGGGCCATACCCCAACGACAGAATGGTTTGGGTGAGAAGGGATCTTAAAGCTCATTTAGTTCCATTCCCCTGGCACTGGCAGGGACATATTCCACGCCTTGGCTGCTCCAAGGCCCATCCAACCTGACCTTGGACACTTCCAGGGATCCAGGGGCAGCCCCAGCTGCTCTGGGCACCCTGTGCCAGGGCCTCACTGCCCTCACAGTCAACAAAGATGTGTCTGGTAATCAGGCTGGATGTGCTACAGGGGAGGGCACAGCTCCCCACAGCCCCTGTCAGCAGGTGCCACACCTTGTGCACCCTCAGTCTCAGGCTGGAGTTGGAGAGACAGGAGAACTCTGCTGGGCTTCCCAACAAAAGCTTTTGAGGTTTCTCCTGCTACCCAGCAGAGCTGTGAGAAGCACTGAGGGACCTGCAGTGAGCCCAGGGCTCAGCAGCTCCTTCTGTCATTGTCACAGCACAGCCTCACCCAACACTGTCCCAGCAGTGGCCCAGTCCTGCCCAGGGGGAGGATCCACAGCATGGCCCAGCTCCAGCTCCCCTTGGGCTGAGCTGGTCCCACCAGGCTGAATCAAGGAATAAGTGAGGTTGGAAGGGAAACGAGGTTCCTTCCAACCCAAACCATTCCATGATTCCATGGAAGATGCTGAGTAGTCAGACATGGAATATCCCAAGTATTTCCCAGCCTGGGAGGATGCAGAAGGTGAGAGAGGAGCAGCAATGGAGCAGCTGAGTGGAGACCCTGCCCTTCACACGTGCACTGATGCTGCTCCACTGAAGTCAGATGGAGCTGAAATATTCCAGCAGTGTCTCAGTGGAGACTCTCCCAATTCTTCAGTTGGCTGCAGAATTCACTGCAGGCCCTCACAGAAACCAAGATGGGAAAATTGGCTTGGATGGTGTCCCTTTAAACCCCCGTCAGTGCTGGAAAACAAGGCTGTATCCAGGCTGGTGGTTTCCCTCGTGTCTCTCTCCCCAGCTGCCGCATGAGAGCCGACCTGCTCACAGATTCCTGGGAAATGTTTGTAACTCCTCGCCCTGCAAACTTTTCCTCCAGTGGTGGGGTCAGGTGAAGACCCCTCTGCCTTGTGTGTCTTCAGCACATCTGAGCTGACATCACCCAACCAACTGTTTCTGAAAACGTGATGGGTTTGGTCCCAATTCTGTTTGTTTTACGCTCATTTTGTGTTAACCCAAGATCCAGGCAGGACAGGACGTGACAAACACATCCTGCGGTGCTCCCAGCTCAGAAGGAATTAATTGCTGGAAACTTGGCAAGAGAAGTGGGGTTTGGAGTTGTGGGTTTCAGATAAGCTGGAGATAAGGGTCTGCATGGGTGCATCCTGAGCTGAGTGCCCTCCGTGGAGCTGGTCCTTCGGGAAGCAGAGCCCAGGCTGCCCCTGGACCAGGATTTCATGGACTGGTGGGAACAGCAGCTCCTCCCCAGCATTCCCTGGGTGGCCTGGAGCCATGAGTGATAAGAGAGCCTCTCATGTTTCAGGTTGGAGGAACAGACAGTGTTTATGTTGAGCCAGCACCACCTTCCTCCCCTCAGGGCTCCTCTTCAGCCTCTCGGCGGCTGCTCGGGCCCGGCTTATCAGGGCCTCCCGGTGCCAAAGGAAACAGCTCAGCCCCCCCAGCCTTATCCGGGATTTGCAGGAGATGACAGCACCTCTCCCACTGCACCCCAGGAGCAGCCGCGTGGGGAATGCAGCTGGAGCTGCCCCAAGAGGCACTGGGAGGTTTTGGGGATCTCTGGAGGAGGAGGGGAGCAGAGGGTGCTGCCCTGGGGCGAAGCGGGAGGCTGAGGATGGAGCAAGTGGAGCACTCAGCACGTTCCATATATG
The DNA here is from genome assembly GCA_018697195.1 of Certhia americana. Taxonomy (NCBI): domain Eukaryota; kingdom Metazoa; phylum Chordata; class Aves; order Passeriformes; family Certhiidae; genus Certhia; species Certhia americana. Next base: position 379,334 of record JAGMWU010000053.1, read on the forward strand.
GAGAAACTTTGGGAACAAGCTCCCGGGGCCTGGAGGATGCCTCACTGATGGAGGCATTGAGGAACAGTCCGGGCAAGGCTGTTCCCAACTCAGGGAACATCCCGGTGCTGGGAACCACCTGTGTGTCCCACAGAGCATCTCCCCTCCCTCCCTGGGCAGCGAGGGGAGAGCAGAGGGGAACAGCGGCTCCCCAAAGCCCTTCTTGCCTCCCCTGCATCCCACCATGGCACCACTGGGTGCTGCTAACGAGAATAAAATCGGATCAGAACCAGAGCTCTGCTGGGGCCGAGGCGACTCCAGCACCGGGGATATTGGCAGGGATTGCAGCAGGAACACAAACGCCCCCTAAGGTTCGCATCTTGACGGCAAAAAGGTCCCCAAAAATGGGCCTCGGGGTGAAATTTTACATTTTGCTGCAGAGGGTACCTGTCCCCAGCACAGCTCCACACTTCCCTCTTGGTTGGGTCTTCCCCTCTAGAAGATATTTGCCAAGGTTATTTTATAAACTCCTTTCTATTTATAGCCCAGCTCCTTCAGCTCTAATGAGATAATCTTCTGGCATCTCACCATCACTAATATTTACTTTGATGTTTAAAATAACATCTTCTGAGGGATTGATCTCTTTTTTTTTTAATTAAAAAAAAAAAAAAAAAGCAAATCACCTTTAAAACATAATCAAAGCAAAGAAAGAAACGAGCAGAGCAGTGGGGCCGAGCTCCTGGGGATGCACACGGAGTCAGTGACACTGCAACTTTTTTGGGGCAGACTCTTTATAATGCTCTGAGCACGTCAGGAGGGAGAGAGGCATTGGCAGCTCCTGAAGATGGAGAGAGAGACAGGGAAAGAGGGAGAGGGAGCGCGGGCTGTGTTTATTCTCAGGAATGAAGGCAGCAAGGAACGTTTCATTCTGCAGCAGGGCTTGGAGCTGCTGCTCTCTGTAATCGAGAGCTTCGCCCCGGGCAGCTCAGCAGAGCAGATTCGGGGTTTAGAGAAGCGAACATTCGATCCCTGGGTTAATGCAATTAAAAAAGTGCGGCCGAGAGGGGCTGGGGGAGGCGAGGGAGGCAGCACACGAGATCCCAGCTCCTGCTGCCTGCAGCCACTTTGAAACACAAGCCTGCGTTTTTATGGAAACTCTGAATGTTGGAGAAGGGTGAACATGGTTTTCATTCTCATAAATGTTTTTCCAGCATGCAAGGCTCTCTGGGCTCATTCCTTCTCCAGGGAGACAGTTCTGATTTCAAAGAACATTTGCGTTCCCTCCACCCCAGACCACCCCTCTCCAACCTCAAAGAGTCTCCTCTGGAAATATTATTTTAAAGAGTATTTTACCTTTTCGAGTGCTTTGCCTTCTTTCTTCTTTTTTCCCCCTTTTTAATTCCTTCAGCTTCTCTCTCTTGGTTTTTTTTTTTTTTTTTCCTCCTCTTCTTTTTCCCAGCAGCAGCCAAAAGTTCCTCTCTCCCTCTCAGCCCTGTGCGTGTCAGAAAGTTTCCAGGCTGAGGGTTTGTGTCGCCTTCCTTAAGAACCTTCTTCTGTCAGACCCAGGCAGAGCTGGAGTTGGAGGCTTTGCTAAAAAGTCTCCTTTCAGGAAGTGAGCAGTAATAAGAGAGCAGCTCGGAGGCAGCACATGGATAGGAGCTGCTCAAGAAAAAAAGGAAAAAAAAAAAAAGAAAGAAAGAAAGAAAGAAAGAAAGAAGGAGAAAAAAAAAAAAACTTTTCTCAGGAATTTTGCCAGGATTATCCAAAAGAAAAAAAAAAAAAAAAAGAAAAAAAAAAGCAAAAAAAGAAATAAAAATCCCCAAACCCACAAGGCTGTAATAGTCCCGCCCTGGGTGCTGACATCAGTGCAGAAGGCAGGTCTTGGCTGAAACAGTATAAAACTAATCAGCCTTTCTGTGGAGGAGCAGGGAGGGAGCTTGGGGCAGCCCGGGAGGCGATGCTGGCGGCTCCCCTGTGGATAAAACATCCCAGGAAAAGCCATAAAGGAAAGAGGCCATGCTGATAGTGGCACACAAAACAGATAAAGCAAGCCTGCGTTGGTTTTGGGTTGTTTTTGTTTTCCCCCCAACAACAAACAACACCCCCATCCTTCATTTTAACTGGAGCTTTCCAAATGCTTTTAAAAACCCGGGGAGTGTGTGAGGAAATGGCCTGAGAGGCTCCACAGCAATGGCAGGGACTGGCTTTGAATTGAAAAATAAACCCTCAAGAATTCGCCAGTGTTTTCAGAAGTGCCTTCCCTCGGCAGTTACATCATTCCTGCCCCGCTGGCTCCGGTGATTCCGGCATTCTCCTGTCCTGCTGCCACCGTGGAGTGTCCCACTGAGGACAATCCACCTCCAAAGAAAGAATAAACACTGGAAATAACCAAATGCTGCCTGTTTCCAAACAAGCCCCTCTCAGGACACCTCAAGCAATCAGCAACAATAAAAGGCAGGAGCTCATTTCCTCCTTCCTTCTGAAGGCGGCTCTGGGATTTCAAAGCTGAATTTGTGAGCCTTGGTGGAGAGAGAATTACCTGGCAGTGCTGCAAACGTTGGAAAAATGAGCCTTTCCCAGCTGCCCTGCTTTTCCCTGGGAAGAGTTGGGGCCCTGGGGAAGGACACAGGGAAAGGATGGAAGCACCAGGGTGTGGATGGACACCCAGCCTGAGCTCTCTGTGGGGACAGAGCATCCCCCAAACCACCCTGGTGGTGCCTTTTCTTCCAGGAGGATTTGAATGAAGAGTTAAAGGGTGAAAAATTGCCAGGGGGAGACGTAACATATAAAAATAAACTATATATATGTATTAAAGCAAAATCCCGGAACCTGAGCTCCCAGGAGGGGATTGCAGGGGGGCTCTGGGAGAGCAGGACAGGATTTTCATCCCAGGGTAGTTGGTGTGGGTGCCAAGGGTGCAGGACAGCCCCGGCAGCCTCGTGTCCTGCCCTGACCCTTTCAGGCACAGCCAGTGCCAAAGCCACGGGACACAGCCCCAGAGCTCCTGGCCACGGTCCCTGGTGCCACCCAGGCTGCCCCAGCACCAGCCCACAGCCACCAGACCATGAGATGGGGATGGAGAATGAAAAAAGCCTCAAAGGCCTGGCCAGCCCCGCGTCCTGATGGGAGGCTGGCCAAAAAAATAAATTAAAAACAATAAAAGATGAAGGAAAAAGCAAGAAGCTGTGGTACTTTTCGTGGTGGATCCCCCTAAATCCTCTGCTATCAGCAAAGCAGGATGAACCTGACCTGGGGCTGTTCCAGCCCATACTCATGTTCTGCCACGAATTTGTTTAAACCCTTTTTGGAGCACCCTGAACTCCCCTCCTGGGATGGAAAAGCAGGAGATGCCCAAGAGGGATCTCTTGAGTCCCCCAGCATTTTGTGCTGCCTGGAACGTTTGCTCATCCGAATAGCCCAGAAAAAACCAGGGAACACATCCTTTGCTTACAGGAGGAGCTGGCTGAGGGTGGGAGATCACAGCCCCTAGCTCCACTCCAGCCACTCTCTCTGTCCAGACTGGAAAGGGCTGGCTCTGCACTGGAAAACCGAGTTCAAAAGGGACTGGGATTGATTGCTGGGCTGGATTTTGGGCCAGTTCCCTGGCTGGGTGGACAGAGTGGTTTCCTTCCTCCCCAGGCCACGCTGGCCATTGTCTGAGCCCCCAGAGCACACCCAGAAAAGAGCAACTGAACAAAATATTTGGGGTTTAATTGAATGGTGCTGCTGCTGGCCAAGGAAAAACTAATTGCTGCAAGCGTGGCCTGGTGCCATTCCAGGGGTGTTCTGTCTGCTGAGGCTTGTCTCAAACACACTGTGTGGAATGAACAGGGATGGAGGGGCAGATTTCCTTCCCCACAGAGTGGCTCTGTTCTGCCAGACCCTTTGGAAGACTTGTTTTTCCTTGATTCTCAGGGTTTCCAGTACCTCATGGGTGGTAAATACAGAGTCAGAGACTTGTGATTTACAAGGCAAATTCCCCCAGCCCTGTATTCCACCCCAGCACTGCTCGGAGGGCCCTCAGATTTGTACCAGACCAGCTCCAAAAATGGGCTTTACTCCATTCCTGACCTGTCTCTGAGGAGGGGATGGAGCAGCGCAACCCTCACAAGCCAAGACCTCCATCACCTGCACAAATCCTGGGAAACAGGGAATGGTAAAATGACCAAATGCTCACAGCAAAGAGAAGAAGGTGACCAATAGCATAAAAAATAGAAACTTTCAGTCCCTGAGGTTGCTAGAAAGTTTATTTTTCAGATTAGTTAGGTATCAGAAACCACCTGAAAATCTGCCTGAAGAAATGGTTTCATGGGCAACCAACAACCCTCACATTCCAAAATCACCCAGCTGCTTCCCCTCCCTAGAATGAGGAGATGAAGCTGAATTTCCGGCAGATATTTGAAATCCTTGCTGCCTGGGGGGGACGGAGAGGAGCGCACCTGGCACCGGGAGCAGCCCGGTGACTCTGCAACATCCTGAGGCTGCACGAGGTGTGCTGGGGCCTGCTGGGAGGATGGGAACAATGGAGAGGATGGGGACAAGGATGGGAACAACGGAGGTGATGGGAACAATGGTGGGATGGGAACAACAGAGGTGATGGGAACAATGGTGGGATGATGGAAACTCTAATGGGATGATGGAAACCCCATTGCGATGATGGAAACCCCATTGGGATGATGGAAAACCCATTGGGATGATGGAAACCCCATTGGGATGATGGAAACCCGACTGGCTTGATGGCAATCCCATTGGGATGATGGAAACCCCACTGGGATGATGGAAACCCCATTGGGATGATGGAAACTCCATTAGGATGATGGAAACCCCACTGGGTTGATGGAAATCCCATTGGGATGATGGAAACCCCACTGGGATGATGGAAACCCCATTAGGATGATGGAAACCCCACTGGGTGACAGCCCGAACCCCAGGGAAGCACAAAGTCTGACACCTCCAGGCTGATTTGGCGCTTCCTGGTGGTGCTGGACCACGCCCAAGGTGTCCAACCCACACGACACCAAGGCCAGGGCTCGTTTGAAGGCTTGGAAAGGCTGCAGACTGTCCTGGCTGCCATTGGGACACACAGGGAAGGCTGCTGAGGCCTGACGGGGTAAATTTGCGTAAGCATTTTGTACATAAAATGAAATATTCTCCCTGCCTTGCTATGTCTGAACTGCAGGGCCTGGGCAGAGTTCCCAGCTCTGGCTCTACATCACAGCCTGGCCCCAAGTCCATGTTGGGACAAGCTCCTTGGCCACAGACTCACCCTTTTTATGGCTGTTCAGCACCCAACACAACAAAGCTCCATTCAGCCCTTCAGCTACTGCAGCAATAAACAAAGTGCTCGGCGTTGTTTGGAGCCCAGAGGCTGCAGGTTGGGAACCTGTGAGTGAAACAAGCTGGAAACAAACAGGTTTGTTTTTCCACCCGGGCACAGACATGTAAACTAATTGCCCAACAGCAAAGCTGGGCTTAATTAGTCCCAGGTGTTAAATAAAATAGGGTTGATGTTTCCCAAAAGTGTAACTGCAGCTCAGAGGAGCCACAGGCTTTGAGAGCAGAGCCATCAAGAAGTGATTATCGAGATCCTTGTGCCTCATCCCAGAATTTTGTGGGGATTTTGGGGCAAAGGACAAATATTCAGGTGGGTTTTGCTGAGGGCACTGTGGGGGTGGTGGGTGTTGGAGTGTTGCATTTTCACCTAGGATCACACCTTGTCCTTGGAAAAAGCTTTGTTGTGGGTTTCTGGGTAAACATCAGGAAGAGCTCCAGGTGAAAATATAAACAAAGGGCTCCCGGGGAAATTCAGCATTCCATGGGGCTGAGGGATGCTTAGGAATACCTTGTACTCTGCCAATCCAACCTATTCCCAAATTTTGTTATTCCAATCAGTCCTGAACATCATTAAGCTCATCCTGCTTAATCAGAGCCTTAATCCTGACTTCCACAGCACAATTTTCTGCCAGCAAAAGTAAGAAACTTTGGGATTGCCCATCCATCTCCTTAGGACACCTCTGCATTCAGCAGGAATCAGTCGTGGATGGGACTTGGAGCATCCTGATCCAGAGGGAGGTGTCCCTGCCATGGGCAGGGGGTTGGAACAAGGTGGGCTTTAGGGTTCCTTCCCAGCCCAAAGCATTCCATGATTCTGTGCTTCCTCAAAGGCTGGCCCTTGTCCCTGTACCCAACAATTCCAGGAGAGGTGGCAGCGAGCTGGGGATGAAACACAGATTTTTCCTCCTGGAAAGGGAGACCTGATCTTGAGGAGCAGCTGGAAATCCTGCACAACATAAACACCTTTTGGTGGCACTGGAGCTGGTCCCCAGCTCAGCTGGCAGCGGTGGCACTAGAGGTGGGAGATCCCCAGCTCAGATGACAACATTCTGACCACTCTGGCATCACAAAGAGCTGATCACTGATCAGGAACAGGGAGGACAACCAGGCCATGAGAGGCTTCTTGGGCTCCTGAGCTTCCTCTGGCCCAACACAAACCACAACTCCCAAGCAGCCCCTCACAAAGGGCCTTTCTCAGTAGCTCCTGGCTTGGATGTGGAAAATCCAAAGAAATTCACTTTTCCTTGCTCCTCTGTGACTTCCAAGAGGCCCAGGCTGGCATGGGGACAGCTCTGACAGGAGGGGACAGCCAGGGGGATTGGGCTCTGCTTCCAGGGGACAGGGACATGATGCAGGAAATGGCCTTAAGCTGCTCCAGGAGGAATCTGGGGGACATCAGGAGGAATTTCTCCATGGAAAGGTTGGTCAAGCCTTGGCAGGGGCTGCCCAGGGAGGTTTGGAATCCCCATCCCTGGAGGTGCCCAAGGAAGGCCTGGATGTGGCACTTGGTGCCCTGGGCTGGGGACAAGGTGGGGGTGGGTCTCAACCTGGCCTCGATGACCTCAGAGGGCTTTTCCAGCCCAGCTGATTCTGTGATCCTGTGGCAAAGACACTCATGCACAGAGATTCCCCTTCCCACCAACATCTGCTCAGTGGGAACTGTTCAAGGAGAGCACTTTGCTCCCCAAGCAACATCTCCCTGTAAAAGACCCACTTCAATAACAACAGCTCCTCACCACCTTCCTCTGATCTATTCTCTCCCACAGCAGACCCCTGCCCCTTCTCCTGGCATGGAGAAGATCTCAGAACTCTTTCACTCTTCAGAGCTGCACAGCTTTCGTTTGCTCTCCTTTCCTTTCCTGTGCAACAAGGAAATAGGGTCACATTTCAGAGAAACCCAGCGAGCGGTGGTTTGCGAATGTCAGAGCTCTTGCTGGATGCTGCAGCCTCTTCTTTCCCAAAATTGACACAACCCTCACTCAACAGAGAGTATTTTCCCTCTTTTTTCCTTTCCTGCTTCCCAGCTGCTGCAGGAAGCCCCCCAAGCTGCCGTGCTCCTCGGCAGAGCAGGTAAGAGGCACTTTTTTGTTCTGTCTCAGGTCGTGGGTGCATCATGGCTGCTTTGTTCCCTTCCTGGTGCCTTTCTGCAGTACCAGGGGGTTCAGAGGCAAGATCCTGTGAAAAGTTGCTGTAAAATTCCAGATTAATTCCTCATGTGACCTTTGTTTTCCTACTGATCACTCCATTGGAAAAAAACCGGGGTTGAGTCAGGGGCATCACGTTCTTTTTGAAGCTGAGGGGGTTTAGACAGGTCAGGAGATGATGAGATGATGGCTTGTGGTCCAACACTCCTGGCCAGTCATTCCCTTCCCTTTGCCTCTGGACATGGCACCAAAACTCTGGAAGTTTCTCTTTAAATTTCCTGTGAGCCTCAGTGGCACTGTGGGGAGGTTTGGGATCTCAGTGTGGGGAGGTTTAGGATCTCAGTGTGGGGAGGTTTAGGATCTTACAGTGGAAAGATTTAGGTTCTCAATGTAGGAAGGTTTAGGATCTCAATATGGAAAGGTTTAGGATCTCAGCGACACTCTGGGAAGGTTTAGGATCTCAGTGTGGGGAGGTTTAGGATCTCAATGTAGGAAGGTTTAGGATCTCAATGTGGAAAGGTTTAGGATCTCAGCGACACTCTGAGAAGGTTTAGGATCTCAGTGTGGGGAGGTTTAGGATCTCAGTGTGGGGAGGTTTAGGATCTCAGTGGCACTCTGGGGAGGTTTAGGATACCTGGCTGGATAATGCTCCAAACACTCCAGAATAACTTCAGAGATTTGCTGCTGGCCATCTTAACAATAAATAGAGTGAAATCCAGAGGCAAACTCACTTTTATTTCCTTGGATTTCTTTGGCATCTCCTCTGTTGCTACTTGGTGAGAACAGGCACAGTTCCAAATCCCATCAATCCAAACACAGTCTGGGCTGTCAGGGAATAACCTGGGACAAAGGAAACTTGGGTCTGAACCTCAGAAAACCTTTCCTATCTATTAGACTTGGAACAAACCCCACAGGGACACCAGGGAAAGCCATTCCAGGGAAGAACTGGAGAAGGGATCAGGCTCCTGCCTGGCAGGGGATGAACAGACGGATCCATCGGGGCTGTGCTTCCTGATTTATTTATGAGTGTGCTGATTTCAATCCCTCCTTCTCCTTCTGCCTCTTGGGAAGAGGGACACAATTCTCTGAAAAGTTTGCTTATGCTGCTGGGAATAGAATTTCCTTAAGAAATTCTTAAAGGTGGGTGATGCCATGGCAGGATTTAGAATTCATACCTATTAATACATAACTTTAAAAGTTAATTCCCATTAAGATGTTAGGAAAGAGGCTTTTTTGGAAACTCTCAGATAACCGGGACAATCCACAGTCTCTCTGTAAAGCACTTAGCTTCACAAAAAACAGAAATCCTGGGAATGTTCAGTTTCCATCCATGATCTAAGGCAGGCACAGAAAACTTGGCTTGAGCAGCAAAGGCCAGAGGTGTCGGTTAAGCTGAGCTTTTCCTCTAAGCCGAGCTTTTCCTCACACAAACCCCGAGCAGGTGGGACTGGAGGCACAAAAATACAGAGTCTGAAGGCAAAGGGTGCCACTGAAAGGATTTCTTTCACCTCTGACAACATTTGGGCTTGAGCTGGGTAATGTGGCTGGGAGGAGACAGGAGCAGGGAGCAGCTCCTTGTGGGGCAAAGCAGGAGGGTGGGAAACGCTCCAAAGTACAAAGAATTGTTATCAGGTGATTTAAAGGCTCACACGTTTCGTTAGTGCTTGATTTCCCGGGAATCTCTGTGGACTCAGAAGGAGAATTAGGTGGAGAATTAGCAAGTGGATGGGTTGGGAATTAAAGCTATGGAATCCCAGAATGGTTTGGGGGGGGAGGGACCTCAAAGCCCATCCAGTGCCACCCCTGCCATGGAACACCTCCCACTCTCCCAGGTCACTCCAAGCCCCAATGTCCAACCTGGCCTTGGGCACTGCCAGGGATCCAGGGGCAGCCACAGCTGCTCTGGGCACCCTGTGCCAGGGCCTGCCCACCCTCACAGACAACAATTCCTGCCCAATATCCCAGCCAGCCCTGCCCTCTGGCAGTGGAAGCCATTCCCTGTGTCCTGTCCCTCCATCCCTTGTCCCCAGTCCCTCTCCAGCTCTCCTTGAGCCCCTTCAGGCCCTGCCAGGGGCTCTGAGCTCTCCCTGGACCCTTCTCCAAGTTGTCCAACACTCCTGGCCAGCCTTCCAGTGTGTAATGCCTGGGTAATATAAACAGGCTGTAAGTACACACACCTGAAGTATAGACAGAGGTACAATAAATACATTAATATTTAATATAATGAAATATAAGAATAGACTATAATATTTAATATAATTAAATATTATAGGCTTGAATTATAACCCTTGCTTAGTTCTTAGTGCAGGAATGTGCATTTTCAAACACAGCTTTGAACCTTGAATGTGCTGATTTAACCCTCTAATATCCCAGAAGTGCCAGGGAAGGCTCTGCTGGGTGTGGAATTGAATGGGCACAGCAGAGAGAGCCCAGAACATGGGACAGATCCCAGGGGACCATGGGCAGCTTCCACAAACTCCACACAGAGCCAGAAATCAAATTCCAGCCTCAGTGAGGGAGGCAGCAAGGATAAAACATGAACCAGTCTGAAATAACTCCATTTCCACACATCCCATCCAAGTCATTGGAACAAAACCCCTTTGCTGCTGTAATTAAAATTAAACAAAATGCCCATGGCATTTATTTCTAACCCTTTATTTCTGCCTCATAAAACCTTGGCTCACCTTTATACTTAGAACATAGGGATCCCAAGCTGCCTGTGAGTGGAGCATTTCTACACTCAGGGAATGTGGGAATAAATTCCCATTGTCCCTCACAAATCACTGCTCACATGCAGGGATGTCCTGACCCCTCAGAGCTGAGGATTCCTTGCAGGAGCACAGCTGATTTCCAACCCTTTTACTTCCCAGTTGCCTTAATTTTCCTCCTCAGAATTTGTTCCTCAGAATTTCCTCTTTAGGAATTTCCTCTTCTGGAAATTCCTCTGGCCTGTAGTCCTACCACCCTGTAGTCCTGCCCAGTCAGAATTTCTGTTTAATCCCCAGAACACAAACTAATAAAGGAGTGGTGTCTTCTGCTTTGAAATAATGTTCCAGCAATGCTCAGGCAAGGTTTGAGCTCCCAGCCCCATGGAGACCCTTCCAGAGCATCACCCACCACCAGGACATTTCACACATGGGATTTTGGGCCCTCAGCTGGATCCTGCAGAATTCCTTTCCTTGTTGCAGTTTAGATCTCAGCCTTGCATTCATCTTTCCTCTTTTAAAACTCCAACCAGAGCATCCGATGCTCAATAAACTTTCCTGCTCTTAAACTTTCTCCTTAAATTTTCCACTTTCTGACCTTCCAGCCAGAAGATTCCAGTGCAGGATCCATCAGTCCAGGTTTCCATTGCTCTGGTTCTTCTCCACAGAGCTGGGAAGGCGTTTCCTGGGATGTCAAACATTCCCTGAGCAATCCAGGAGCCATTCCCCACAGCCCTGGGAGCAGCAAGTACCAAAGGGGAAATGTGGGCACCTCAGATCCCAACAGGAATTGGGGACATTTCCAGTGGATCCTGGGGAAGCAGGACTTGCTCCTGACCACTGGGGTTGACCATCCCAGCATCTCTCAGTTCAAGCCAAGCTTAGCCAAGCCCAGCTTTGATCAGTCACAGAGCTGAAGCCTCTCCAGCCATTCTTTGGCTTCCAGCAGGACCCAGGACTCCCTCAGTGACAGAATCCCTTCAGCAGGGTCAGATGCACATAAACCCCATAGGATGGGTGCTAAAGGAGGTGAAACTTTATGCAGGATTTGTCACCTGAACCTTGGGAGACACATGCAGTCTTTTTATTATTTTATTTTATTCTCTTTATTCTTTTTATTCTGAATGAGCCCAAAGTAACATGGGAAAGCACCCACTTTGCCTCCTGGGTGCCCCTGAGGGGCTGAGGCAACACAAAATCCCTGCAGGGAGTTCAGAACTCAAACAGATTTAGGGCTCTGGCACAAGAAATGGGGTAAAAGGTTTTAGGTAATGCCAGATTTTTCTGAAAATGCCACGGGACTTTAAAACAGCACAAGGATTTCAGTTCAGAGCCTTGCTGGTGATAGTACAGGAGGTGTAAGGATGATTATTCCTTCGAGGCCCACCCTAGATCCCAGATTCCCAGAGCTGGAATGTGCTTCCTGGGGGCAGAACGAGTGTGTTACTTGCAGAGCTTCAGCTCATTGCTGCCTCCCTTCTCATCCTCATCTTCAGGACAGGGATCAGCAATGTCACCTCTCAGCTGCCCTGAAACAGAGTGGATGTGGCACCAGGGACAGAGCACCAGCAGCACCTTTTCAAGGAGCAAAGCTCTCCTCACCCTGGGCAAAATGTGGCTGTGTTGGGCACCTTGGAGGCAGAAGGGTTTTCTGTGAGCTCTGGGCTCAGGGTTGGAGTCAATCACTGAGAGATGCTGGGGCTGGGGTCTCTTCCAGCTCTGGCTCTGTCTGTGTTTCCTGTCCACTTAACTCCTGACAGGCAGAAACATCCCTGAAGTGCTGCGAGAGAGTGGCTGGGTTTGGGTGAAATCATCATAAAAGGCAAAACCTGGGGTAAAGCCTTGGAAGGGACAGGGAACAGGGAAATGCTTTGGGGAGAATCTCTCCAGGTGTTGCAGGTGGGAGCACTGAGCTCACAAAGCAGGCAGGAGCCACCTGAAACACATCCCTGGACACATCCAGGGAATGGCTGGAGCTGTCAGGGCTTGGGATGGAGCTCAGGGAAAGGTTCTTCCCCCCGAGGGTGCTGGGCACTGCCCAGGCTCCCCAGGGAATGGTCCCAGCCCCGAGGCTGCCAGAGCTCCAGGAGCCTTTGGACACCGCTCCCAGGGATGCTCAGGGGGGATTGTTGGGGTGTGTGTGCAGGGACAGGGGCTGGACTGATGATCCCTGTGGGTCCCTTCCAGCTCAGGATATTCTGGGATTCTATGCACACATCTTTGATTTGGTGATTCTGGAGCCCCAGGAGGGGCTGAGGGAGCTGGGAAGGGGCTCAACCTGGAGCAAAGGGGGCTCAGGGGGGCCCTTCTGGCTCTGCACAACTCCCTGACAGGAGGGGACAGCCAGGGGGGGTTGGGGCTGTGGTCTCAGGGAACAAGCAATGGGAAGAGAGGACACAGCCTCAAATTGCCCCAGGAGATGTTCAGATTGGATATGAGGAAAAATTTCTTCCCTGGAAGGGTGAAAGTCCCTTCCAGCTGAGGCTTTACAGCCAAACCCTGTGTCCCTTCATGAAGCAGCAATGGCAGGTGACAGGGGGATTGGTTTGGGGTGACTTTGGGATCAGTATCCAGGAGCTACAGGCACTGAGGGCTGTTGTACGTCCTGGAGAATCCAGGGGCTGGACTGATGATCTCTGATGGTCCCTTCCAGCTCAGGATATCCTGGGATGCTCAGAAAATCCTCTGTTGCAAGAGTAAAATCCCAAAGGAGAACCTGAGTTCTCCCAGTTCATCCACCTGGAGCTTTGGCGAGGTCATGGAGTGGATGGGATGGAGGAAATGGGACACTGGATTCTGCCCAGGGCAGCACTGGATGAGCAAAACTGCAAAGCAGAAATCACTGGGCAGCCAAAACACCACCCCTGGGGTTATTTTATTCACCAAGCCCACGAGGAGTACTCCAGCACCTGCAGAAAATAGGTGAAAACTCAAACCTTCTTTTATGATGATTTCTCCCAAACCCAGCCACTCTCTCGCAGCACTTCAGGGATGTTTCTGCCTGTCAGGAGTTAAGTGGACAGGAAACACAGACAGAGCCAGAGCTGGAAGAGACCCCAGCCCCAGCATCTCTCAGTGATTGACTCCAACCCTGAGCCCAGAGCTCACAGAAAACACTTCTGCCTCCAAGGTGCCCAACACAGCCACGTTTTGCTCAGGTTCTCTCTTATTCTAGGGGTTGAGTATTTTAAAGTCTCTTACAAAACCAACTGATTTGTGCCTCTGAAAAACTTCTAAACCATCCCCCAGCCAGAGCCTCTGAAGTAACTCAGGTGTGGCAGGTTGGGCCAGGGAAGAAGAGATTATTCAGGGTTTTGGATCTCCTGCTCTCCATCGCACCAGAAAACTCCCGATGTTGGTCTCTGGAGCAGAGTGAGCCCCTCTAACTCGATTTTGGAAAGATGTAGGCAGCACTGAGCACCCTGAAGCAGATCACCCCCGAATCTGTTGTTGAAATCTGCAGGGCAAGTGGAAAGTGCTGGGGTTTTCAGTGAAAATCACAACTTTTTTCCTGTCAGATGTTTGTGCAGATCCAGCAGATTATTTGTGAGCATATCCATGTATGGTCTGCCCCTCAGTTTTTATCTGGGGTTCTGATCTTTCACGCACAGAGCTCCGGAGGCAGAGGGGGGAGCACCCCCACAAATAAAATATCACAACCAGAGCTTTGCTTTGTTAAATGCAGCCCTAGGGACAAGGGTGAGACTGAGCACGTGCCCATAACCCAGTGGAAAAGCATCTCCTAATTCCTGTATCAGGTGTTGAAGGTCCTGTTGTCGTTGTCTCCAGAGTGGGGCGATGGAAGAGGCTCCTGCCAGAGCCAAACTGGGCAGACTGGGCACAGACTCCAGAGCTGTGGCTGAGCTGGGAAAGGATCCAGCAAATCCTGACCCAAGGAACATTGTTTGGATGGCAGGCAGACAAGAGGCTGGAGAAAAGCCCCACAGCCACAGCAGAACAGGGCAAGGGATGCCTGAGGGATGGACAGAACGTCCAGAGGTGTTCAGTGCTGTCTGCACCTCCCCAAAATCCTCTCATGTGACTTTAACAGCTCCATGCCCTTCTGGGAACTCAGCTGGGCCCAAGCAGGGCAGGACAGGCCCTGCTCAGCTACCAGGGCCCTGCATCCCTTGGGATGTGCAGGGATTTCCACCCTGGCTCTGCTGGAAGTGCTGAATAAAAGCTGCTGGCCCTATGAAACAGCTGAGGGGGAAATAAAAACTCTGCTCTCAGTGCCCCAAAACACAGCCAGGAACATCCTCCACAGCTGAGGGGGACCTCCAGCACTGACCCCCACTCCTCTGACCACAGTGACATTTGTGTCATGGGCTCTTGTTGTGCCCCAGGTGCAGCTGGGGGGGAGCAGAACACGAGGGCCCCAAAGGTTTTCTGTGGGGCAGCATTAATTCCCACAATTAATTAATTAATTAATTCTGCTGCTTCCAGTGGCCCTTCCAAGAGGGAGATGCTGGGGTTTGCCTGCTGTGGGATGTTCAGCTGCAAGGTCACCTCAGAGCTATTTTTCCTGGGTGGAAAAGTGAAGGGAGAGGTAAATAGTGCCCCTGTGAGAACAGCCTGAGCACGGGCAGTTATTGATTAATGCAAACTCCCCTTGAGAGCACAGGAAGGACAAACACCAGGAACTCACCAGACCATGGAGAATGAGTTGTTTTTTCACCTCAGTCCTGATCACTGAGTTATAAAATTGTGCCAGAGAATGTTTACTGCTGTGCATGGGGAGGGTTTCACTCTCCTTTCACACAAAAACACCACCAAAAATGTCATCTGCATGAGCAAAATCCTTCTGTGTTCTGTGTTTTTCAGTTTTCCACAAAAGACTGACAGAACTGGAAATCACACTGGCCCCAGAAAGAAACTGAAAGTAGGATTTTCCCTAATGGAACTCAGGATTGCAGGAATTAGATATGGGAAAGTCCTGTGAGCTCATCCTGGGTTCTTCCTGCCTGGGGAGGATTGTTCCCATTTCCTGATCCAGTGCTAAGTGCCTGGCAATGGGACTTCCCCCCTTCCCCTGCCCCACATCCTGAGGAATCTTCTTGCTTGGAAATGTGTCATGGTACCCAGACTTCCTTTCCACTGATGAATTTCTTCTGCCTTATCCCTATTTCATTTTATCAGCACATCCAAACCAGTTTTTCCTCTCTGAGAGAAGCTTGTGCTCCTCAGATGCTTCTCCTTTGCTCTCAGATGTTCCCCCATCACTCTTGGCCAACAATTAATGTTTGTCTCCATCCCCCAGGGCTGAGCCCATCAATCAGCCCAGCCAGGCCCTTCATCTCTTTCACTGCTCTTTCCTGAACTTGTCACACTTCCAACACTTTGAGGCTCAAATCATCCCCCAAAATAACTCATTTCAACCTCACCAACATGCTGGGATCATGGGACTGAGCCCCAGGGGTGCTATTTATTTTATTCTTTAATTTCTAAACCACAGGGAATGTTTAGGTCTGGTCTGTGTAGACTGAACTCCTCGTGGTGTGTCTGAGGAGCAGTGAGAGCACCCAGGGCTCCTCCAGCTCTTCCCCACCTGGCAGCAGCTTTCACCCTCTGTGCCTGGAGGAATATTCTGACTATAAAGATGAACCCAACACTTTCATTTTGAGTTGCTGGGAGCTGCTTTCCCCTGAGCTTTCTAAGGCTGAGAAAACCTGTGACTCACGGGCAGCAGAGCCCCTGGCACTTCAAGCACAGAGAATTCACTTTGGTGTCTCAGCCAGCTGCAGAGTTGCATATTTCTGTATTTCTGTATTTCTAACCTGCCCAAAGCCCCTCCAGCAGGGTTACAGGAGGCTGTGTCCCTGTCCCAGACACTCCTGGAGCACAGGAGCTGCTGTGCCCCACTGGAAGGTGAGGATGAAGCCGCTCCAACATCTGCTGCAGATGTTCAGAGACCACAGCGGTCTGGGGGAGCTGGAACTTCCACCAGGCACTGCCCCAGGCAGAACACCCTGTCCAGTGGCCATGGGCAGTTTGGGGGAGCTCAGGGCTCAGGGAAGCCTTTGTGGTGTCCAAACTGAGGTGGCCAACGTGTGGCACCGACACAGCAGCAGAACAAAGAGCTAAGTGCTGGTTTGGAAGGCAGCTGCTGGGTTTAGGATGGATAATAGGGATAATGGATAATGATCCTTACTCAGAGGGTGGGCAGGCCCTGCACAGGGTGCCCAGAGCAGCTGTGGATGCCCCTGAATCTCTGGCAGTGCCCAAGGCCAGGCTGGACAGAGCTTGGAGCACCCTGGGACAATGGGAGATATCCCTACCATGGCAGGAGTGGGGTTGGATGGGCTTTAAGGTCCCTCCAATCCAAACAATTCCATGGTTCTGAGATTCCCTGTTTCAATCCTCCTCTCCAGGAGGAACTTACAGACCTGTGTGGGTGACTCCAGTAGAGGACTTTGAACCAGAAATGTCCAAAGTGCCAAATCTGCACAGAGACATTGTCCAGAGTGAGAATGCCTTAAAAATCCACCTTGGGGAGCAGAGAGAGGAGAGGAGAGGTGGCTTTGGGCAGCACTATCCATGTCTGGCAGCACCCACCACACAAAGCCTGTGAGATGTCACTCAGGGAGACACAACAAGCATTTCCTCTCAGAGCTAAACGAAGGCAGAATTACTGAAGGACGGAAACCCAGCCATGCCTTTATTTTTAAACGGCAGAGGCAAGGCAAGAACGCAGCTGTTCCTGCACCAAAGCCACTGTCATTTGTGGTTGGAAATAGAGCTGTTAGCCCCTGCAGCACCTGGAGCAGGGAGTGGGGCAGGGGCGAGGAGGGCCTTGTGCTCAGGGCAGCTCAAAACCTGCTCAGCACCTTCAGGAGGGCCCAAACCAGTGCAGGCCAGGGTTAATTTATTTCCAGTGCTCTTAAAACCCTCTGTGTCCCCTTTCCTACACCCTGCTCAAGGCTGTGCTACTTGCAGGAGTAAGGAAGTAGTAAAGTAGCCAAGGAATGGGCTCAGCCACAAGCTCCTCCTCGGTCCCTCACATAAATATCTCATTTAATCTTCCTGCAGTCTGATGCTCCCCAGACCTTCTGCACTGGCAGGGGTCAAACTCCAGGTCCCTGATGTTGTGCATAAGCTGTTATTTCAGCAAAAGGTGATGCAGGGAGGCCAGGGAGAAGCAAAGGAAAAAACAGAGCCTTTCTCCTCCAGCTTGTGCATAAACTACTGCAGTTTCCTGTCCTTGGTTCCTGCTCGAGCCCAAAGCCAGAGGATCTGCAGGATTTCTGACTGCTCTCCATTTGCTGTTGTCAACACCTTGGTGGCAGGAACAGCTCTGTGCTCCTCCAGCCCCAGGACAAAGCTTCTGACAACATTTGCTGAGAGCCAGTGCTCAGTTCTCAGCCCACAGGAGCACGGGGGATGCCAGGCAGGAAATGGGGGGGCTGTGTTTAACTCTGTGCCTCAACCCCTCATTAAAAACTGTTCAGGATCAATGGCCCTGGAGCCAGGAGTGTTTCCAGTGGCTCCACAAAGGTTCAGCAGGGGGGTTTCACAGCCTTCCCAGCTAAACCCACAGCCTGCAGAGGAGCCCAGGCTGCCTGAGGACAGCACAGTGACTTGACCTGACACACAAATGTCCCAGCAGTGCCACCCTGGGCACAGCACCCTCCTGTTCCAGAGGGAACCTGCTTACCAGGGACATGTGGCTTGGGAGAAGCTTCTACAAACCAGGGGCAGCTCCAAGGGCTTCTGTCCCTGCTCTAACCCAGCCTCTGAAGCCTCTGGCAGAGCTCTTCCCTGAGTAGCACACGGGGAATAGGGCACTTGTGCCTGTCTGCACCTCTGGATGTTCCTGGAATATTGATGTCAGCTGGAGTTGGGACAAAGAACCACATTCAGTTCAATTTTCTGTTCCCGTCATTGCAGCATTTTGGGAAAAAATATTATTCTTCAGGAAAAAGTTGTGTTAGTTATACTTTGATTTTTCAGGGGCTGCCAGGCTCCCACCTGGGATAGATAAATGTCCAGGGATCTTTTCAGAGGAGATAAGGAAATGATACTCTCTTTTTTTAGGGAAAGGGCCCAGAATTTTGTCTAAACTCCTCCAAGTGGTGGCAGAACTGGAGTCAACTCCAGTGCAAAGTCACCCAGGAACAGCAGAGACCCCCATGCCTGGCTGTGCCTTTCCATCCACATTCCCACTCTGAGAACACCCAGACAAGCCAGTTTTCTCAGAGACAGGTTCCTTCTCTGCTAGGAAGAGCACAAGGGACTCCATGGACACGAGCACATGGAATTAGGAACAGAGTTTGTGCAAGTCCAGGAGGATTCTCAAGCACCTGCACCTTCCAGGGAGCTCTTGCTGCAGCATCATCACTGTGCTTTGGCTGTGTGACCTCCTCTGGTGGCTGTGGCCCCACAGAAATTCCTGTCCCAGCCTCTGCGGGGAGGCACCTGAGGCAGCTGGGAAAAACCAGAGGAAGCAGGGTGACAGCAAAAAAACTGCTTTGTGGGAACTAAAAAACTGCTTTCTGGGAACCAAAAAACTGCTTTGTGGCAGTGAAACTGCTTTGTGGCAGTGCCAGCCGTGAGACAAGGCCAGCCCAAAGCGAGCAGGCACAGAGCTGTCCCCAGCAGCCCCAGGGCAGGTGGCCCTGTCCTTCCCCAGCCCCCTCCCCTGCTCCTGGAGCAAATCTCTTCCTGTCGTGACCAAAAACCCCGAGAGGGACAATCCCCGGCAGGGCTTGAGGGGGATTCAGTGCCCACTGAGGGCACCAGACCCGCCTGGCAGGGAGCTGCCATGGCCTGCCTTTGGGCAAGGAGGAGCATCCTCAGCTGGGACACAGCCCCGGCAGAGCAGGAGGAGGGACTGAGGGGTGGGAGCAGAGGTGACACAGGACAGAGGTGGGAGCAGAGGTGGCACAGGGCAGAGGTGTCACAGGACAGAGGTGGCAGTGTCCGGAAGAGCTCTGGGCAGAGGCAGAACAGGACAGAGGTGACAGCACAGAGGTGACACAGCACAGAGGTGGCACAGCACAGAGGTGGCACAGCACAGAGGTGGCAGTGCCTGGAAGAGCTCTGGGCAGAGGTGACATAGGACAGAGGTGACAGCACAGAGGTGGCACAGCACAGAGGCGGCACAGCACAGAGATAGATGGCACAGGGCAGAGGTGGCACAGGGCAGAGGTGGCACAGGGCAGAGGTGACAGCACAGAGGTGGCACAGCACAGAGATGGCACAGCACAGAGGTGGCAGTGTCCGGAAGGTCTCTGGGCAGAGGTGACACAGGGCAGAGGTGACAGCACAGAGGTGACAGCACAGAGGTGACACAGGACAGAGGTGGCAGTGTCCAGAAGGGCTCTGGGCAGTGTCACCCCTCCCACGCTCAGCACACAAACGTGTCCCAGGCCCCGTGCAGTTCCGGGGTGCCCGCACCGTGCTCAGCCCGCTCCAGCTCAGCACCGGCTGCTGTGGCACAGTGGGGCTGAGTCCCAGCTTTGCTGAGGGTGGAAAGGGCCTTTAGGATCCTCTAATCCAATGGTAAACCCAGCCCTGGGAAAGCCACCAGTAACCCTGTCCCCAAGTGCCACATCTTTCCAATCCCTGCAGGGATGGGGACTCCAGCCCTTCATAACCCTGCTCCTGATATTCAACCCGAGCCTCCCCTGGCACAGCCTGAGGTTGTTTCCTCTTGTCCCATCACTTCCTACCTGGCAGAAATGACTGACCCCCCCAAGGTCCACCCTCCTGTCAGTATCTTGGAGAAGGAGAAGGTCCCCCCGATCCTCCTTTTCTGTGACACTCACAAGCACTAGAACAGAACTATCCCTTTGCTTTTGGATCTCTACTAACACTGGGATGGGGTGGCATGCAGCCTTTGGAATGGATTTAGAAGGGGGTGGAGGGACACTGAGCTCCCCAGGACCAACTTCTCCCTGGTCCTACCATGGTCAGGAGCCTTCCCTCATCACCCGGTCCCTCCATGGGCCTTGTGAGTGCTGTGGAATCCATTTTTCCTTCTGAGAAAGGCTGGAGATTGTCCCTGGGACCAAATAATGGCTCCCACTTTTCACTTCAGAGGTGGAGGAGGGCATCAGGAGGGATTTCTTCATGGAACAGGCTGTCCAGCACTGCTCTGGGAAGCAGTGAAACACCCTGGAAGTGTTCAAGAAACAATTGGACAAGGCACTTAGTGCTGGGGTAGGGGCGACTGGTGGTGCTGGGTCAAAGGCTGGACTTGATCTTGGAGGTCTTTTCCACCCTTGGTGATTTTTTATGGAGCATCTCTGCATTAGGTAGTGCTGGGGCACTGAGGACTCAGCTTGGTTCGAGGCCAGCAAGAGCAGAGCAGGTCCTTGGTGGGAATCAGAGAGGTTTTCCTGTGGATTTACTGTGAACTCACCCGTTTGGGGAGGCTGTGAGTCAGTGAGCTCCCTGCGAAGGAGAGCAGATCCTTATCTGCACACAGCCCTGTTTGTGAGCACAAACACAAACGGGCTCAGCTCTCACAAACTCCCACACAGCCCAAGTGTTAATCAAGAGCTGAGCAGCTGAGGCTCTAAGGAGCAGCCAGCAGGGCAGAACAGCAGCTCCAGGTTCTCCAGCAGGAATGTGAGTATTCCTGAATGTTGGGAAGAGCTGCCATGGAGTGCACAAATAATTAAACACTGGTAATTAGAAGAATGCAGCCAGGTCAAGGCAAAGTGGAGTTTTTCAAGTTTTTTTTTTCCTTTGAACTAAGGAACATTGCATTGAATCAAAGTTATTGCAAGTTAAATTAAAACTATTGCAAGTTTTCTGTTATTTGACATTAAAAAAACAAAGAGTCCCAGGAATCCTCCAGGATTCAGCTCCTCAGTTCCTCCCCTTGCACAGTCCCAGCCAGTCCTAGGATGAACGATCTGGAAAGACAGCTTGGATACTGCAGGTGTTTTCCAGCCTTTCTTGTCTTCAATCATAAATAAGAAACAAGAGAATGAAATGCAGGGAAGGGATGGGGACAGGCAGAAGGTCCTTGGCTGTGCCCATCACCCCTGCAGCACCAGAACAAAGTGCATTTATTCTGGCATTAAATGCAGGTGAGTGCAGGCACAGCTCCATGAGAAGCAGCTTTGTGGCCATTTGGCAGCTGGAGGGGACAAGGAGGCAGCAGAGGCCAGGGGAGCTCAGGGCAAAGCCAGTGCCCCAAACCCACCCCGTGCCTCCACCTGTGGTGCTGCTGCAGCATGGGCAGTCCCAAAACTGGGCTGTTCCCTGTCCAGCAGGAATGACCCTGGGGCAATCCCAAACC
>JAGMWU010000053.1:400756-411360 GCA_018697195.1 Certhia americana
CAGCAGGAATGACCCTGGGGCAATCCCAAACCCAGGGCTGTTCCCTGCCCAGCAGGAATGACCCTGGGGCAATCCCAAACCCAAGGCTGTTCCCTGCCCAGCAGGAACCTACTCTGTGCTCCTGCCCATCAGCAATCCCAAACCAGGCTGTTCCCTGTCCATCAGGAACCCACTCTGGAGCCTCTTCATGGGACACCCCAGCCCTGAGAGGCAGCAGAAGGAACCCCTGGAGCAGTTGAGAGGCCCCAGGCCCCACCCCAGGCTGAATTCCCCTCTCAGCCATCTCCAGGCACATTTTCCTGGCACTTCCTCTGAGCTGCCTCTGCCTCCCTCCCCCAGTTAAACTCCATTTAGGGAGTTGTTAAAAATACCCCACACTGGCAACACAAACCACCCCAAACTACGCCACCCCCAAAGGACAGCAGCCCCCCAGATCCCCCTTTTTACTTCTCCAGGCTGCTTCCCCATCACATGATTCCCATCCTTCAGCCCTTCCCCACTTGTTCCCCTACAGGCAGGTCCCTGCTCCATCCCAGGCTGTCCCAACCACCCCAAAGGCACAGCTGAGGGCTGTGTTATCAGGGATTATTTGTGGTGTGTGGGATTATTGCTGCCAGGACAAGAAGACAGAAAACAGGGTCCTAACAGGATGCTGAACCTTGCCAGTGCTGCCTCCAGTTTCACCTGTACAACCCCTGCCCTCGGGGACTGGCCTGGATTTGCACCAAGTGCTGTTCTGGGAAATCATAAAATCAAACCAATTCCTGTTGGTTCTTGTCTGATCTGAGTAAAAACGAGTGGCCAGCTATAAATAGATCTGATTGAGTGACATCTCCAGGGCTTTCTGCCCGCCTTTCCTGTGTCTTGGGGCACAGACCTGGCTGATTTCATGTGGGAGTTGTTTTTTCGGGTGCATCTTCACGTCATGACACCAACTTGCCAACGTGGCCATCAGCAGAGGAGCCCTGGGCTTCCAGCCCTGCTCCCGGTGGGACCACCCAAAGCCAAGGGAACAGCCCTAGGGATACAGGTCACACTGCAAAAATGAAGTTCTGTTAATTGAAATGAATAATGGTGGAGGGTCCCTCGCCCAGGTTCTTTCAGGTGTTGGTCAATGAAAGTGTTTCTCATTTTTGGCTGCATTCGGCAGCGTGTGAGAACAATGTTGAAGGAGATTTGTGCAGATCTGTTCAGATTGTTCAGGGCTGCTCAGATTCACCCAGATGTGGTACCAAGGAACAAAGCTGGAGTTTGGGAGAGGAATTAGAGAAGACCCTGAGCTGGTGTGTGGGCAATAAAACCAGCCAGGACAGCAGGACAAACATTTAAAATAAGAGTTTTAGAGCGATTCTAAATCTTCCTGTTCAAATCTGCTCTCAGGCTTCAGGGGGTGACTTTCCCTCATGTCTTGGGACTGCGAAGGTTTTTCTCAGCAGAGTAATTTCCTACCAGGCTAGATCTGTGGCAGCAAGGCTTGGGTGGCACCCAACCTCTGAGCCCTGGGTCCTTCTCCTATCACTGTGAGGGTTTCTTCTCTCCCAGCTCCATGTTTGGAGAGGAAAACCAGCCTGTTTCTAACAGAGCACCCTGTGTGGGCAGCTGGAAATTCTGTGAGGGCTCTCATGTCGTCAATAACTTCTGCCCCTCATAGCTGAACGACTGACAAAGGTGCTCCATCTGCTGTGACGTTCTGCTCATGGACTTTCCAGAGAAGGGATTCAGCAGGTTTGGCTGCAGATCTCATGGCTGTTTATCCCAGTGGAAAGCAGCAGCTCACAAAGGAGGCTATCAATGTCCCTCTGCCCATTCAGCATTTCCTCCTCCTCCTCATGAAGGTGACTCACAAACCTGGTTGCAGCCAAACCCAAGAGCTGCACTCCTCACTGCTCACCACCTTCAGCCCATTTTCCTGGGAGCTGCCCTCCCCTGGGAGCAGGCTGAGGTCGGGCAGAGCTGCTGGTCTCAGGAGCTGAACCTGGGGAAGCAGCTCTGGGAACCACTCTGGGCTTTGGTGCTGGAGGCATCACAGGATTAGGATGCTTTGCTTGGTCCCAAGCACCAACTCCAGTTTGGGTTTGAGTCTCAGGGGGTCCCCATTCACCTCCACATGCCATTAGCATCTATGGCAAGACCCCACTTTTCTCCATTTGGTGAATTTGGTGACAGGGCCTTCACAATTTGGGCTGATTTGAGCTGTGCCTGGGCTGGTTTCTGCTGGTCCCTCACCCTGGCTGTGAACCACTGATGCTTCCTGTTGTGGTTTCCTGCCTCAGCTGAGCCGCCTCCTCTCTGCTCTCCCTTCCTGTTCCCATCAGGGCCATTTCAGAGCTTCATGGGGACAACAAATAGGTAGAGGAGGCTCTGGTTGCCATAAATCCAGCTCCTGGCAGTGTGTGTGGGGCAGAATGGTTTATCCTGAACCCTTCCAACACAGAGATCCAGCCAAGCCTTCTCAGCTCCAGTGATGCCAGGGGATGGCAGGAGGACCTTGTGCTGCTGGGAGGGAGAAACCAGGATGGCATGAGCCAGAGGAGGGCTGACCACCAGGGCAGGGCTGACCACCAGGGCAGGGCACAGCTCTGGGAGCACAGGCCACAGCCGTGGGCTCAGCCCATGGGGAAGCAACTTCTCCCACCATGTCCAGAAGAGTCAAACTGGAAAGAATCAGGGCCAGTACCCAGTGTGCTGCCCCAAAATCTGATGTTTCTTTGCTCCTCACATGAGTAATGTGTTTGCAGGAGGCACAGATGGAGAAAATCTCTCTGATTTTTTTGGGGTCATCCTCTGCACAGGAGCAACCACAAAGTTCAGGCTCTGGGGAACAAATGAGACCCTTTGGTCACAATAATGTTTCCATTGATTACAGCAAACTGGGCTCTGTCAACACCCCCTGGGTGGGATTTTAGATGATTCATGATAGAGATACCAGCCCTGTACAGAGACAAACCCTAAAACTCTTCAGCACCAGGGGCTCTGCAGGGACTTGGTCAACAAAGGGCCCTCTCTGCCAAGGGGATCAGAGCATCAGGAACCAGCCAGAGCCAGGTATTGTAGGGAAAAATTCCACAGACTGTTCAAAAAACAATTCAAGGAAGGTTTCTTCTTGTTCCTGCTGACTGATGGTTGATGTCTGCCCAGAAGCACTTGGGTTTCTCTCCTTTTGCTGTGCTTGGTGCAGTTGTTTATCTAAATGTTGTTTTAGACATTTTATATCCACCTTGTGTTTTAATCTTAATGCATTTAAGGTTTTGGCCTTCTAGACCTCCATGGCAAAACTCATTTATTCAGACAGGCCAAAGAATTTCCTTTTATTGTGAACAGGGCTGGATAGAAAATGGTAGGAAGTTAAGGCAAAAAATGTCAGGATGGATTTAAGGAGCACATTTTTATTAGTGAAGGTAATCAAGCACTGGAAGAACTCAGTGTAGGATTTGGGGCATTCTCTCTTACTTGGGATCTTTAAATCAGAGTCAGGTGGTTTCTCTAGCCCTTGGCATCTATACATCGAGATCCAGTGGATTCTCTGTTGCTTGGGAATCTTTAAATCAAGATCAGGTGGATTTTGATTTACACTTTCCAGCTCCAGGAAGGGCAGAACAGGGGGATGCGGGACGCTGTGAGTTTGAAACGACCCCACAGAGACCCAGCGGGTGAACCTCTAGACAGGGAAGAGTGAGCCCCAGCTGAACCATTTTGCAAAATGATGCTTCAGGAACCAATTCCCTCCTGCCAGGCCGGGCTCCAGCAGCGCGTGACGAGGAAAGGAGGGGGGAGATGCCGGACGCCGCTGCCCACCTGCCCTTCTACTACGGCAGCATCGCGCGCTCGGAGGCCGAGGAGCACCTGAAGCTGGCGGGGATGGCGGATGGGCTGTTCCTGCTGCGGCAGTGCCTGCGCAGCCTGGGCGGTTACGTGCTGTCCATGGTGTGTGACCTGCAGTTCTACCACTACCCCATCGAGCGCCAGCTCAACGGCACCTACGCCATCCTGGGGGGCAAGGCGCACTGCGGCCCCGAGGAACTCTGCGAGTTCTACTCCAAGGATGCCGACGGGCTCTGCTGCCCCCTGCGCAAGCCCTGCAACCGCCCCAGCGGCGTGGAGCCCCAGCCCGGCGTCTTCGACAGCATGAGGGACAACATGGTGCGGGAATACGTGCGGCAGACCTGGAAACTGGAGGTACTGGGCCTTCCAAGGGGTGGGGTGGGAAGCCACGACCCCTGTGGCACTGTGGCGTCCTGCTGTGGTGGTGTGGCAGGAACAGCCGATGCCTTCCGCTCCTTGGAAGGGGGAGCCCTGCCATCGCTGGCGTGCCGAGGTGGTAACTGAGTGTTGGCAAATAAGATACGGGAGGAGCTTTTGTGTGACGTTCCCAGGAGTTCATTACCCTCACTGGAAGAGGGTCAGGGACAAAAGCCAGAGAACAGAGAGTCCAAGGTTTTTAAGTCCAGGGACAAGGGTGAAGCACATGGAGATGAGGCGGGGCTGCAGGGGGATAACCAGCCAAGGCTCAGAGTGGTAAAACAGGGGAATCAGCCAGGGAGGGGAGGACACAGAACTGGGGAGCGAACAAGGGATGGCATGACCTGGATGACACACCTGGGGAGATTAATATAAAACTACAAGATACTGTGAGACAATGCTCCTTTTATGGGGGCCCCATCCCAATGATGCTGCTCCTCAGCAGCCCCGAGCACGAGGGATGCAACATCCCACATGCAGCACAGCAGGGTGAGACTGCGCTCCTTGGAGGGTGCTGGGGTCTGAATCCTGCTCCTTCCCTCACACTGGGCTAAACATCTTCCCAGGCCTTCAGACCCATCCTTGGAACAGCTGGAGCTCACTTTGCAAGCCTTCCCCCAAGGTCCTTCTCCTCTGCAGCCCATGGGATGCTCCCTGCCCTAGACCAGAGTGCTGATCCCAAAAGCCAAGAGACTAGCCCAAACCCCAACAAACCCATCCCAAATCCCGACAAACCCATTCCAAACCCTGACAAACCCATCCCAAACCCTGGCAAACCCACCCCAAAAGCCAACAACTCATCCCAAACCTCAACAAACCCATCCCAAAAGCCAACAACCCATCCCAAACCTTGACAAACCTATCCAAAAACCCAACAACCCATCCCAAAAGCCAACAACCCATCCCAAACCTTGACAAACCCATCCCAAAACCCAACAACCCATCCCAAAAGCCAACAACCCATCCTAAAAGCCAACAAACCTATCCCAAACCTCAACAAGCCTATCCCAAGAGCCAACAATCCATCCCAAAAGCCAACAACCCATCCTAAACCTCGACAAACCCATCCCAAAAGCCATCAACCCATCCCAAACCCTAACAAACCCATCCAGAACTAAACCAACTCATCCCAGAACTCAATGATTCATCAGTACTAAACAAACCCATCCCAAACCCCAACAAATCCATCCCAGAACTAAACAAACCCATCCCAGAACTAAACAAACCCATCCCAAAATCTAACCATGGAGCTCCAGAGGCACGTAAAGACATGACCCCCATGCCATGGATGTGTCCCTGGTGCTGCTGGCAGCAGATTCTCCATCCCAATCCTGGGACTGGCTCAGTTGGTCAGAGCATGGTGCTAATAATGCCAAGGTTTTGGGTTCCACCCCCACGCGGGCCCATTTACGCAATAATTGGACTTGATTATGCTTGTGGGTCCTTTCCAAATCAGAATATTCTCTGACTTCTGTGAATATCTCTCCATATGTGAGGTGCCAGTGCCTCCAAACATTGTGCTGAAGATGAAATGAAACCATACTTAGACTTTTGCTCTGGTCTTTTTCACTCTTTGGAGTGAAATTTTTGCCTCTGTGGAGAGTCTTTTTGGCCAGTGAAGGTTTTACCCATGAGACCAAGGCAGGGGGTGCTGGATGCAGTCTGTGTGTTATTTAAATATAAGAATAGCCACAAACAGGTCCCTGCATTTTACTGCAGACTGGAATATCTACAACATAGGCATAAATCAAAACTCTAAATGGTCCCACTGGCAGTCACTGACTTAATTTCTTTCTGCCTGCTGCCACCTTGACTCCTCAGACATTTCCGGGGTCATTTTGTTGTTTCACTGGAAGGGGCTGCCCAGGGAGGTTTGGAGTCCCCATCCCTGGAGGTGTCCTGGGAAGGCCTGGATGTGGCACTCAGTGCTCTGGGCTGGTGACAATGTGGGGATGGGGCACAGCTTGGCCTCAATGACCTTGGAGTTCTTTTCCAACCTAAATCATTCTGGATTCTGTATTTTCTTTTAAGCCCTCAGAGAAATATGGCTCAGGCACTCAGTCTCCTTATGGAGACTTTCTACAGAAGCTCTCTAGAGTTGGCCTATTTACACCAAATGTGTTTGACAGAATGAGGTATTTTATAGGGTGAACGAGGTGTTCTATAGGGTTTCTATACCTGAATGAGGTGTTCTGTGCTAAAATGAGGCATTTTGTAGCAGAATTCTCTCCCAGAACCGGGGATTCTGTAGGGTTTATCCCAGAGCAGATCTGTGGCCACCTGCAGATAACACAAAGGACATCGCCACCTCCTGGCAAAGGGACAGTAACGGTTTAACACCGGAGTGAGGCTGGGGAAAGGAATTCAGGGTCTCTCCCCCAATTTCCAATCTGCACCGGCATTACCAAGTCCTGGTGCCTGTGGGTGCTGAGCAGCTAGAAGGGCAGGGGCACCAGAAAGGAAAATCATGGAGTGATGGAATATCCTGAGTTGGAAGGGACCTTCAGGGATCATCAGTCCAGTCCCTGTCCCTGCACAGACACCCCAACAATCCCACCCTGAGCATCCCTGGGAGCGGTGTCCAAAGGCTCCTGGAGCTCTGGCAGCCTCGGGGCTGGGACCATTCCCTGGGGAGCCTGGGCAGTGCCCAGCAGCCTCGGGGGGAAGAACCTTTCCCTGAGCTCCATCCCCAGGCCTGACACAGCTCCAGCCATTCCTGGGCTGCTGTCCCTGTGCCAGAGCAGAGCTCAGCCCCTGCCCCTCTGCCTCCCCTCAGGAGGAGCTGCAGCCCCCGAGGAGCCTCCCCTCAGTCTCCTCTGCCCCAGCTGAAGGAGCCAAGTGCCCTCAGCTGCTCCTCAGACCCTTCCCCAGCTCCGTGTCCCTCCTTTGGACACTCTCCAACAGCTTTGGATCCCTCTGATCTTGTGGTGCCCAAAGTGTCCCCAGCACTGGAGGTGAGGCTGCCCCAGTGCAGAGCAGAGTGGGACAATCCCTCCCTGTGCCTGGTGCCCCCCAGGGCACGGTGACCCTTTGGGCTGCCAGGACACAGCGATCACTCAGATCCAACTTGCCACCGAGCAGGAACACGAGGCTGAATGACACCCCACAAACCCAGCACTAAGATTCCCCACATAAATGTGGTGCCTCCTTTCTTGCCTCACCAAAGTCAAAGGACTTCAGCTGGATTTAAGGGATTAGGTGAGCTGAGATAAGCCAGGAATTCTGCTCTGGAGCAGAACAGAATTCAGCCACTGTTGGGTCTCAATTAATTACAAGACATTCCAAGTTTCCTGTGTCACGTGCCTCAAATGAGTTGTGCTGAGGCTATCAGCAGAGCAGCAGGATGGCAGGAGGTCTCTCTTCCTCTTCTCCAGGGGGATGCCCTGGAACAGGCCATCATCAGCCAGGCTCCCCAGGTGGAGAAGCTGGTGGCCACCACAGCCCACGAGAGGATGCCCTGGTACCACGGCAATATCAGCCGGGAGGAAGCGGAGCGGAGACTCTACTCGGGGGCACAGCCTGATGGGAAGTTCCTGTGAGTATCCAAACCCCTGGAAGATGCTGGGATCCCTGGATTTTTACCATTTCCCACCCCCACTGCCCTGCTGTTACCGGTTTCACGTGACAGAGTAGCTAAATTTGCTCAGGGTGATTACAGGTATTTCAAAGATTGGCTGAGCCCCAAATCTCTTCTTGTCCAGTGTCTGTCCCCCAAGAAGAGCCAATCTGGAGTTTTACTTGTTTCTCATATTTCAATATCTCTATAAAGTTTGTTTGTAAAATCCTGCTACTGCACAGGATGATGAGGGGCAGAGGGTTCAGTGGGAGAAGATATTAAACACTGACAGGCTGGCAGTGTAAGGCCCAGAAAACACAGGAGAAAGTTTTGCTTTGCATCTCTGCCCTGCTGAGACAGCCTTAATATAATTTAATTCTCTCTTGGATGACTTAAGGAAAGAAAGAATTAGCTGGAGAACAATTCTTCATGAGCTAGAGCAATAGGACAGGGAGGAATGGTTTGAAACTAAGAGTAGGGTTAGGTGGGATAACAACTGGGAATTGTTGGCTGTGAGGGTGGGCAGGCCCTGGCACAGGGCGCCCAGAGCAGCTGTGGCTGCCCAAGGTCAGGCTGGACATTGGGGTTTGGAGCAGCCTGGGACAGTGGAAGGAGCTGGAACTGGGTGACCTTTAAGGTTTTTTTGAACCTAAAGCTGATTTTGAGATTCTGTGGTTCTGTGAGAGGGATGAAAAACTGGAGGTGAAGGGTCCCTCCTCAGCCCCTTCAGAGGGGGTTAGAATCTGCTGGAGAGGAGTCTGAGGCTGCAGGTGAAGATCCCTCCTCAGCCTCTGCAGAGGGTGTTGGGAAGGTGACAATCCAAATGAACCCAGCTTTAGGCTTTTGGTCAGGTCTGCCTTAATCTTTGGAGTGGAGTTTTGGCCTCTGTGAGGGTTTTTGCCTTAATGGAAGGGGTTTTTTTGCCTGAGGTAGCAGGTACTGGATCAGGTCTGTTATATAAATTTAAAAATAGCTCCAGACAGGCTCTTGCATTCTATTTTGGACTGGAATATATATAATTAATGCATTTCATACAGGGATGCAGGGACACCTCTCCATGTGTCCACTCACCACTGACACTGACAATCCTCAGAGTAAAACCAAGCACTGCTTTTAAGAATTTATTAATAATTTTCCTTCCTGCCAGGCTGAGAGAAAAGAAGGAGAACCGTGCCTATGCCCTGTCCCTCGTCTATGGCAAGACTGTCTATCACTACAGGGTGGATCATGATAAATCTGGGAAATATTCCATTCCTGAGGGCACCAAGTTTGACACGCTCTGGCAGGTACCAAGCTGACTGTCCTCAGAAACTGAGGCACCTTTTCCTTGCTTTGAAGCATCACCAAATCCCCCCAAATCCCCAGGATAAATAAACCCCTCTAACAGCATCTCTTTAGTGTCAGCGAGTCAGGAATTATTTTATTCCTGGCCAGGGTTTGTGTGTGTGGCTGACACAATTCCAGCCTCCACACAGACCCTGATCCAACCCTTTGTCACTTATTTGTACGTTTATATTTATATATTTATACAGAAAAAGAAATTAACGTTCATTGGTTCTAAATGACATCATAACACCATTGTGGGTTCGATCCCCATCACTTAATAATTAATAATTATCAGCACTGATCCTCAGGGGTCCCTTCCAACTCAGAATAGTCCATGATTCTGTGCTAATTCTCCTTCATTAATTAGTATTCTATCTTCTACTGATTATTGATTTCTCTCCTTTTCTGCTAATTAAACCAGATTTTTAACGTTTTTAGGCTTTTTTTTTTCTCCACCAGGGACTATCCAAAGCATAAACTGAATTTTTTTTAATCTCTTCTATTTCTTCTGGTTTCTCCAAAGTCTCCTTGTGGTCCATAAATTCTGCATTCCAGATGTCCAACCTCAATCCATCTTCCTCTCCCAGGCTTTGTTCATTGGAGTATATCAGAGTTAGTTTATCAAAACTGAAAATTCCAGTAATTTTCCCAAGCTGTGCTCCTGCAAAAGCAGATCATGACAACCTTGTTCCGTGCTGGCAGAGAGTAATTGAAGAATAACACACTATTTATAATTAATACATATATTGGTTGGGATTAATTAATTGAAACAAGACATTTAAGAGTTAAAGCATTAACTAAAATTACCCAGGGAGTGGATGCTGGATAGGCTCCACCTGGCTAGGGCTGTCTGAGGGACAGCAACCCCGTTTTGCTGAATTTTCTGAATTCCCAGGGCTGTTTTCACTCAGAATTTTATTGAAAACAAAGATTTTGGGACATTTTAATGGCGACAGAACCGTGCCAGGCTCCCAACTGCAGTTGAAATCTAAGCCAGCCAGAAGGGGAAGGGAAAGCCTGGTGTCACTGGGGTGTGGTCCCAGGGCTGGGATGTTTGTCCCCAGCCTGAGTGATGTCCCCTCTGTGCTGGATCCAGTGGTGCTGCCATCAACAACTGCCTGGGACCCACGGAACAAACCCTGGAGTTCCTCTGGGAAAGGATTTCTCTTTCTCTCAGGATTTATCCCTCACATCAGGGACTACAACCCCTCCTGGCTGGCACAACAGTAGCACTGCACTGAACATGCCCTACTCAGCCTGGATATCTTGTCTTTTTTGGGCCTTCAAGAATTTCCCAAGTTCTTCCCAGCTCTGGCAGATATCCAGGGATGCAATCAAACCCTGGGACATCCCTGAGTGCACGGATCACAGAAACAGTCTGGTCCCTGCCTGCCATAAATATGAGAGAAAGCCACAAAAGTTGCCTTCAATAATTTAAAAAAAAAAAAAAAAAAAAAAAAAAAAAAAAAAAAAAAAAAAAAAA
>JAGMWU010000053.1:411370-448829 GCA_018697195.1 Certhia americana
AAAAAAAAAAAAAAAAAAAAAAAAAAAAAAAAAAAAAAAAAAAAAAAGAAAAGGAAAAAAAGATGATTTTCTCCTCACAACAATCTCTTTTTCCTCCCATCCTTTTTTCAGTTGGTGGAGTACTTAAAACTGAAACCAGATGGGTTGATTTTCTACCTGAGGGAAGCCTGCCCCAACCCCAACATGCCAGGTGAGTGACACCTCTCAGTGCCACCCCTGGCCTTGGTTTGCCACCAACTGGTGCCAGCTGGAGCAGTGCCAGCCCAAATTCCCCTTCCTGTGCCCAGCCCTGGTGCGGAGAGGGCAGTGAGGGCTCTGCCCCTCTGGCAAACTGGGCCAGTCTCCCGTGGTGGTGTCACTCACCAGGCCTGGCCTGAGGTGGCCCAAAGAGAGGAGCAGGTGGCCAAATGGATTTGGTGCCAAGCAGACTGGGAATTTGGAGCATGACCCACTTTAGGCAGCAGGAAAATCCATGTCCTGCAAGGCTGGGCCCTGCTGGCTCTCTAAACACCCAAAACCAGGGGGCACTTGTGGTCCACGTGTCACAAATGTCACTTCAGACCTGCCCTGTCAGGACAGCTCAGCCACTGCCTGCCCCTGGACCCATGGGGTGCTCCATTAGTGGCGCTT
This sequence comes from Certhia americana, assembly GCA_018697195.1. NCBI lineage: Eukaryota > Metazoa > Chordata > Aves > Passeriformes > Certhiidae > Certhia > Certhia americana. The sequence continues at coordinate 412,001 of JAGMWU010000053.1, forward strand.
TCCCTGAGAAAATTTGGGAATATAACAGCCACATCCAGACACATTTCCACACCTTTGTAGGGTAAAGCTGTGGAAACTTTCCTTTGGGGGATGGAGGGGATGTGATCAAACCCACAGGGTCCTTGAAGGACCTTGGGGCAAACTCCTGATAACAAACTTCTGATAACAAATTCCTGAAAACAAACTCCTGATAACAAATCCTCTCTCCTCATTCACAGCCTCTGCAGCACCAGCTCCACCCACCCACCCCTCCGTGAGCGTAAGTTTGGGGAAGGCTCTGTTTTATGGGGACCTCAGTGGTTTTAATATTGCTGCATTTCAAGCTTGGCTGATCAAACCCTGCTCTTCAAGCGCTGCTTTTGTCTCGAAGCACAGGAACTGCACTGGGCTTTATTAAGCCCAGCTGGGATGTTGTTCCCTTTCCAGCTTGGATGGGGGTGGGGAATCGCTGGGCACAGCCCCTGGTAGAGCTGAGAAGGGTTTCCATTCATCCTGAGCTCCTTGCAACATGTGGGCCTGTCCTTGGGGAGCCCTCCATCCCTGCCCCGCTGGCCAGGCAGGAGCGAGGAAGCCGTGCTGGGATTCTGGGAATGCTCAGCCCTGCTGCTCCCTCTGGCCCCTCGCCAGGGCTTTGTGCTCCCTCTGTCCCGGGGAATGTCCCTGCTCAGCCACCGAGTGCTGAGCTGTGCTGAAACCAGCGGGTTTGGGGATCCCAGCAGGGCTGGGTCAGGCCTGGGGGCTTTCACAACCCACAGTGGCCTCCAGGGTGCTGGGCACTGCCCAGGCTCCCCAGGGAATGGTCCCAGCCCCGAGACTGCCAGAGCTCCAGGAGCCTTTGGACACCGCTCCCAGGGATGCTCAGGGTGGGATTGTTGGGGTGTGTGTGCAGGGTTGGACTGATGATCCCTGAGGGTCCCTCCCAACTCAGGATGTTCTGGGATTCTGTAACTGGCACTCCAAGCTGTGCCACCCCATCACTCCCTGCTCTGGGGACAGTGGCTGCACAGTGTCCCTGTGTGCTCCCAAGGCCACTCTTCCTGTGCTGGCTGTGACCTGAGCTGCCTCCAGGCTTTCCTCCCCTTCCTGGCTCTCTGCAGACTCTGAGTCCTGGCTGGGATGGGGACAGCAGAGGGGACAGAGACCCTTCACCCTGCACAGCCCCTGGGAGAAGGGTGCTGGGCTTGGGGTGCCCGGATCCCGGCTGTGCCCTGCCCTGCGGGAGCTGCAGCCAGGACTGAAACAGGGATGTTGCAATGTTGGCTCCAGAGCACTCCAGAGTCTCAGCCCACCCCAGGACCTTTCAGAAGGATCAGCAGCTGCAGCTGTGGTGGAGTGCAGCTTCCATGTCCCTTTCCCCTCCATTTCCAGCTGAAGCAATTTCTCCTTTGTCCACTTTCTCCTCATTTCTTTTCCAGAGAAACCTGGGCCCTCTCAATGCAGATGGATACACCCCAGACCCTGTAGGTGAGCACCTCCAGAGTCCTCTCCTCGTCACAGGGGACAGAACTGGGGATGCCTCAGGAGACAGGGGGCTCCTTGGAGCCCTGCTATGAAGCCCCTTTCTTACAAAAGCACCCAGGAACACCCCAAACATTTTGGGGTTCTGCACTCACACTGGGCTCACAGGAAATCAAGCCCTACCCCATTCCTAGAAGCCCTGTCCTATCCCCATTTGTCACTAAATACTCGTATTCAGCTGAATTTCAGTGGGCTAAAGCCCTGCCCAGAGCTGGCAGGGCAGATATGATGAGTGGGAATGTTCAGACCCCTCCAGGGTGTGGGGAGTGGGAATGCTCAGCCCCCTCCTGGGTGTGGGGAGTGGGAATGCTCAGCCCCCTCCCCTGCTTCAGCAGCTGGAACTGGGAGGGTTGTGCAAGGAAGGGAGATGGCCAGAAGGGATGAGAAATGCTGAAGGTGAATTGGCCAAAAAAGCACAGAAACCCTTCCCAATCCATGAGGGCCAGGGGATGGGGAAGGGCAGGTTTGTAACCAGGTGTTCCTCTGGGGAAGGGGCAGGGAAATCCCGCCTGCTGCCCATGGACACCAGCGTCTACGAGAGCCCCTACAGCGACCCTGAGGAACTGAAGGACAAGAAGCTGTTCCTGAAGAGGGACCACCTGATGATTGATGAGGTGGAGCTGGGGGCAGGAAATTTTGGCTGCGTCAAGAAGGGAGTTTACAAAATGAGGAAGTGAGTGAGGGTGCTGGGGAAGGGGGAGGAGAGGGACCCGGGCTGGGCACGAGGTTGTCCTGCTGTCCTGTTGGTCACTAGATGGGCCCCAAAGTGACAATGGAATGGATGAGAAATGATCTGGAAGGTCAGGGATGATGGATGTGGTGGTTGAGGCTCTACCCCTGGAAGGGTTCAGAGCAGATTTTGTGGTGGGGTTTAGTGGGGATGGCAGTGTTTGGTCAGGGGTTGGATTTGATGATCTTGCAGGTCTTTTCCAATCTCAACAAGCCATGTTATTATCATATGATGCTGTAATTCCATGGCCTTCCTTGGATTTTTCACTGACAGCTGCATTACCCTGGGTGTGTAAGCTGCACCACATTCCCAGCACAGCTGCCACTTCTGAGCTTGCTGGGCTCTGAGGAACAACTCCACATTCCTGAGACCACCTCTGTCTGTGTCAGCCAAAGCAGTGACACTGAGGAGTTGTACCACCCTTGGCTCTGTTGTGGTTGTCTGTGATGGTCTTTCCCTACCTGTGCCTCAGTTTCCTCCTGGAGAAATGGCCCTGATGGCCCAGATCTCAGTGTGGGAGGGGAGGTGTCTCCAGATCAGCGATGGCAACTTCTGGCTACACCCACAAGGGTGAGGTGACATTTTGTCTCCATCCTGGGACACCAGAATGGTGCAGGGCTCTGCCAGAACAGGCTGTGCAGAGGTCAGATGTTGTCACATGAGAAGAGATTTCCATTCCTGGCTGTGGCCCCTGATTCCAGTTGTGCTCAGCCCATCCCACAGCTGTTTCCCTGTGCAGGAAGCAGATTGACGTGGCCATTAAGGTGCTGAAGAGCAACAATGAGAAGACAGTGAAGGATGAGATGATGAAGGAGGCGCAGATCATGCACCATCTGGACAACCCCTACATTGTGCGCATGATCGGGGTGTGCGAGGCTGAGTCGCTGATGCTCGTGATGGAGATGGCTTCTGGAGGGCCCCTCAACAGGTTCTTGGCTTCCAAGAAGTGAGTGTTGGATAAAATGTGCCTGATTTTCTGAGTTTCTTCTCAAAATCCATTTCAAAAGCCCACCCTTGTACGTGCAGGAAAGGTGAAAAGAGCAGCAAGAAATCTTTCATGTGAGGCTGCAGGGGCTGATGCTTCTGGAGCACAGATCTTCATGCTCAGCCTCCCTTGCAGCTGGAAAAGTCAGAGGGGACCACAACAGATCCTTTATCACTGAATTCTCCCCTCACCTTCCCAGGGATGAGATTACAATGAGCAACATCGTGGAGCTGATGCACCAGGTGTCCATGGGGATGAAGTACCTGGAGGAAAAGAACTTTGTCCACAGGGACCTGGCAGCCAGGAATGTCCTGCTGGTCAACCAGCACTATGCCAAGATCAGTGACTTTGGGCTCTCCAAGGCTCTGGGAGCTGATGACAGCTACTACAAGGTGGGTGTGAGCACAGTAAAGGGTCTGGAGCAGGAGCGCTCCTGGTTGGGAGGGTGAGGCCCCCAGAGATTTGAGCATCTGGGCTACTCATGGACCCCTCTGCACAGCATCAGGCTCTGCCTCTCTGCTGTGACATTGAAAGGGGCTTTGCTGAGCTCTGGTGACAAGGAGGGTGCAGAGGCAGCCAGGGGGATGAGAGGAGCCAAAGAGGAGAAGAGAAGGCGATGAAGAGTGAGCCAGGACTGATCTTCCCAGTACTGCTCAGCTAAAGGAGAGACCCCACCTGGAATTCTGTGTCCAGCTCTAGGGCCCCCAGCAGAAGAAAGATGAAGATCTGTTGGAGTGAGTCCAGACAAGGCCACTAAATTGGCCACAAGGCTGGAGCCCCTCTGTTCTGGAGCCAGGCTGGGAGAGCTGGGGATGCTCACCTGGAGAAGAGAAGGTTCCAGGGAGAGCTCAGAGCCCCTGGCAGGGCCTGAAGGGGCTCCAGGAGAGCTGGAGAGGGACTGGGGACAAGGGATGGAGGGACAGGACACAGGGAATGGCTTCCACTGCCAGGGGGCAGGGCTGGATGGGATATTGGGCAGGAATTGTTGTCTGTGAGGGTGGTCAGGCCCTGGCACAGGGTGCCCAGAGCAGCTGTGGCTGCCCCTGGATCCCTGGCAGTGCCCAAGGCCAGGCTGGACATTGGGGCTTGGAGCATCCTGGGATGGTGGGAGGTGTCCCTGCCCGTGGCAGGGGTGGTACTGGATGGAATTTAAGGTCCCTTCCAACCCAAATCGTTCCATGATTCCATGGTTTAACTGAGCCCTGGGGTTGGGAGGTAGGAGGAGCGTGGCACCGTGGGCGTTCAGCACCTGCACAACAGGACAGCAGGGTCTGGATGGGGCTTTGGGGCTCCCATTTTAGGTGATTTCTTCAGCCATGTGAGCTTTGACACAAACACTGAGCAGAATTCAGGTGCAGCTCCCAGCACTCCGTGTCTCAGGCTGCAAATGTCCCTCCTTGCTCTGCTGCAGGCCAGGACAGCAGGGAAGTGGCCCTTGAAGTGGTACGCCCCAGAGTGCATCCTCTTCCACAAGTTCTCCAGCAAGAGCGACGTCTGGAGCTATGGTGTGACCATGTGGGAGGCCTTCAGCTTTGGGCAGAAACCATACAAGGTGAGGCAGGAACCCCACAAGGTGAGACAAGAACCCCAGAAGGTTAGGCAGAGCCCCACAAGATGAGACAGGAACCCCACAAGCTGGCTCTGTCACTGATGGGTGTCACAGTCACAGAGGGACACTCTGACACCCCAGTTCCCATTCCCTGGAGTGGGAATTCCCACAGTTGGAGCTGTGGCAAAGGAGACAGCCCCAGTTCCACTTGGGGAAAGGCACAAATTAGGGTGGATCCTGCAGCTTTGTGTTCGTTTTAAGAGAGAAGAAATAGAAAAACAAACTGAATTAATTTGAGTTTGAATCAAAGCATTTTCTTGATCCTTCTTCTCTTTGATCCTTCTGCTCACTTGAGAGAGAAAAAAATCACTTCTCATCAACTGCTGGGCCCGTGCTTGGGTGGGGTGGGGTAGGACCTGGAGGGTGGGCAGGATGGGTGGGATGGGGTCTGGAGGATGGTGGGGTGCGCATGATTGTGGGGTGGAGTTGGTAGACAGGCGTGGTGTGGTGATAGGGTGGGGTCTTCAGTATTGGCAGATGGGGGTCTGAAGGTGGAAGGGGTGAGTGTGGGTGCTGGGGTGGGATGGGATGGGATGGGATGGTATGGTATGGGATGGGATGGGATGGCTGGGATGGGAGGGATGGATTGGTGGGATGGGAGGGTGGATGGGATGGTATTGTATGATGGGATGGGATGGGTTTGGGATGGGAGGGATTGGGATGATGGGGATGGGATGGGATGGGATGGGTTGGGATGGGATGGGATTGGGATGGGATGGGATGGGATGGGATGGGATGGGATGGGTTGGGATGGGATGGGATTGGGATGGGATGCGATGCGATGGGATGCGATGGGATGGGATGGGATCTGCAGGATGGGCTGGCCACAGTGTGGACACCAGTTCTGCCTGCTGGGATAGGAGCAGTGACTCTCCTGGGTGTGGGGGGTGTGGGACCAAAGCTGCACCCCAGGCTCAGTCCTGAGCTGTCTCCTCTAACCCTGCTTCCAGCTCTGAACACGTTAATCCCTTTCCTGTTTGTTCACATGTCAGAAAATTAAGGGCCCTGAGGTGATCAGCTTCATCGAGCAGGGCAAGCGCCTGGACTGTCCCCAGGAGTGCCCAGCAGAGATGTACACCCTGATGCAGCAGTGCTGGACATACAGGTGAGCATTTCACTGGGGTATCAGCTCCATCAGAGTCACCAAATCCCACAAGGGGATTGGAAATTTGGGTCGGAAAGGACCTTAAAGCCCATCCAGTCCAACCCCCTGCCATGGGGGACACTTTCATCACACTGTTTGCATGGTGACAACACAAAGCAAATCACGTCTCCTGCCTTTGTTTCTGATGATTCCCCAGCCCAAGATGAATTTTTTGTTATCAGACCCCCCTCATCTGCCTGTGCCAATCCTGAAAGATCACCAAGGCTTGGTGTCTTTGACTCTCTCCATCCCAGAAAAGCCTCAGCTGCCTCCTGAGCCCAGGCACAGCTGGGCTGCTGCTCTCCCCCAGGGTCTCTGTGTGTCCTCTCATTGCATCAGGCCACTTCTGTCCTCTTTGATGACTTTATTTGTTCCTCTCTGCCCTTGCAGATGGGAAGAACGTCCAGGATTTGTGGCTGTGGAAAACATCATCCGCTCCTACTACTACAGCATTGCTGCCAAGCCCGAAAATGGGCCAGACAGAGGGGACAAGGCCAAAGCAGCTCCTCCTTGACATTCCTTCTCTGCTCCTCCACCTGCCCTGTACTGACCTGGAAAGGCTCTTTGTGAAGTTTTGCTTTAATGTCCCAAATGCTCCTCAGCAGCTGCGGAACTGAGGACGTGGGGGACGCTGGTGTCCTCACAGACAGGGACAGCCAGCTGTGCCAGCTGTGCCAGCTGTGTCTCCCAGCTCCTCCAGGCTGAGCCAGCCCAGGAGTACAGACAGTATCAGAGCTCCTTCCCACCCAATTCCAAAGCTGTCCCAGGATCCCAGAGCTTTGTGCCTCCCAGGCTCACTGAAGATGAACTGTGTCAGCTCCAGAAAATCTGGATTTTTCCAGATCCCCTAACAAACAATGCTTTCCCAGGAAATCACCAAGTGCACGTTTCTGCTGGGGTTTGCACGGGGTGGGACACAGCACAGGGTGCCACTGAGTCCTTTTCCCCTTGGATTGGGGCAAGAAGCAGCTGTTTTGCTACTGGGATGGGGAGGGACAGTGGGACAGAGCTGGTCCCACTGGTTTGCCCCCCTGCAGCCCTGGCCAGCACAGAGCAGGTGTCACCCAGCCCTCCAAGGTGACTTCCAAACAATTGACCCCAAGCCCTCAGCTCCTGGATCCCACCTGGCCCCTCTGTGCTGATCAAATGTTGTTTTTCAAACTTAAAAACTGGCCACCCTATAAATAAACCATTCCATGTTCTGAACATCCCATGGCTCGGATCACTGAACTTTGAGAAATGCTGGCAACTGCTTCAGGCTCTTTACAAAAACCCCCAAACCCATCAGGATAAGAGAACCCTCCAACACTGCATTTTTAGTGTTAGAAAATTGCTTTATTCTCAGCTCTGGGTGTGGATGAGGCTGACAAAATCCCAGCCTCCACACAGCCCTCGATCCAAAACTCCCTCACCTTTTTATACATTTTTAGCAAACAAAGCAGTGAATGTTCATTGCAGCATATCAAGGTTAGCTTAACAAACTTTACAGTTTCAGTCATTTTTCCAGGCTGTGTTCCCACAAAAGGAGCTATGCTATATGCTAAAAGTAATTTAAGAACAACACATTGTCTGTAATTAATATATTGGTTATGATTAACTAACTAAAGCTTATTTTCACACAGTTTTATCATTTCCAACAGGCTGACAAGAAAATAAATATAACTCCTCTCTATTAAGCCAGGATTTCCCTCCTTTATGCTCCCCTTGCCCAATTTGGCTATCTTTGGGCTGGTTTTGCTGCACAGCTGGAAGGTTTTTTTTGCGTGTTTTCTTGCAAAGAAAATTGCTCAGCCGGGTCTGCTGTGGATGCCACCTGCCCCCAGTGCAGGGCATGGTCTCTGTGCTGCAGAGAACAGAGAGGCTGTGAAGGCTGGGGCAGTGGAGGAAGCAGGAGGTGGGAGCAAACACAAGAATTTATCTCTCACCATCTCCTGGTAGTTCAAGCCGCAGAGCAGCTCCCCCCCAGCACCTTGTCCTGGGGGGAAAACAAACAGCCTCAGGCCAGGGCACAGCCCAAAGCCTCGGTGAGAGTGGGATTTGGGCTGAAAACAAAGTTCTGGGCAGCATTCAGGTAATTAACTCTACTAACATCTGAATTAACCTCTGTCCCAGCAGCCACTGAGCCAGGTTTGATGAAAAACGAGTCCTGAGTTTCCTTGCTTAGATAGAAACCTCCAGAGACACCAACTCTTCATGTGGCATTTTCTCTCTCAACCCCATCAGCTCATCCTGAATGTTGAACTCTGGACATATAATCCTCAGCAGAGATGAAAACAGGTATCCAGGAGAACCTGCCTTGTTCCTGTTTGCTCAGTCACTTAGTGCAGAGACAGGAAAAAATTCTCCTCTCTGTCATGTTTTCCTCCTAGAGAAAGCAGCTCTTTGGCTGGAAAAGAGAAGGCTCAATGTGTTTTCTACTTGAAAGCCACTGCCAAAACATTCTGTTTAGACTTTGTTTTCAAAACAAATCCATTTTCTGGTTTGAAATGGTTTCTTGCAGTAAATTTTCTGTTAACTGGATGCTGCTGGGGTTTTTTTCAAACAGGGGAGGAAAGCACCAGAGAAGTATTCCCAGAGAAACTTCTGCTTCAGCTGGAGACAGTTTTGAGTGTGTGTATCCACATCCCGACAGACAGGACATAAATCCCTTGGGATTATGCCAGAGGACCAAGGGAAAGGGTTTATCCTGCCTGGGGATGGTTTGGGTTGGAAGATGTCTGTTCCAAGAGCATTGGAAAATATCAGGGGTTGCTGGAAGTGGAAAAAGGAGTGAGACAAGCAGGACCTGAAGTCACAGGGCTCCTATGAATCTTTGTGATTCCTGCTTTTGGGATGTACAGGGTCTGACAGTCACCCGAGGGGAATTTCCTTGGAACTGAGGTCCTAATCATCCCCACTCTGCTGTTCCAGAGGGACTCAGCCCCCTCAGTGGGAACAATTCCAGGTTTCCAGGCCCTGCAGCCTCTCCTCCCTCCCATCCACAGCAGGGATTTATTCAGCCCTGCCTCTCTCCCTACTCCCTGCTGCAGGTGTAACACCCTGCTGGCCCTCCAGCCCCTTCCCTGTCTGATCCCAGGGGTCTGGGGTTGGATAAGAGCTGTGTCATGATAAAGGCAGCAGTTGGACAGCACAGACTCGGAACTCTGTGGCAGCTGCTCCTCTTCCAGACACTTCCCCAAATCCTCTCTTTTCTTCCTTCCCTCCTTCCCTGCACTCATCATCTCCCTCTGTTTTACCCAAATCTTTCAGGCTCCTTGGAATTTTCCACTCTCTGTGTTGTGAGGGAAGGGATGAACTTCACCTTCTGAGCACCCACAGTGATAAGGTGACAGTGTTGGTACTCATCTGATCTTCTCAGATCCCCCAGCCTGATCGAGCTCATCCCAACCTATCTTATCACCAGGACCCCAATCTTATCACCAGGACCCCTTTCCTAACCCCAGGACCCATATATTATCACCAGGACGCCTATCTTATCACTAGGACCCCTATCTTACCACCAGCACACCTATCTTATCCTCAGGACCCCAGTCCTAAGCCCAGGACCCCAGTCTTATCCCCAGAACCCCTATCCTATCACCATTGCACACCTGGTTATCAGTTGCACACAGCACAAGGACAAAGTGACCTTTCCATCCCTCTCAGGTTTTGTTCAGCAGCACAAAAATGGGACCAAAATCAGCTCTGGGCTCCCTGATCTCTGTTTGGAGCCCTGAGGATTTCCCTGAAGCCATGGAAAGGAGATTTTCCAAGCAATTTTCCCTTCTCCCACTGGGCTGTTTTCTCCTTGGCCAGCAGTGAAATGTCTGGCAACCATGAAGGCACAGAAAGCTTTGTGCCTGTTACAAATACACTTCCAAATCTCACATTTCTCCATGGAATTCAGGTGAACCTCTGACCCTACACTGTCTGCTCCTCTCCCTGCATGACAGGAGAGCATCCTGTTCCTAAATCCATCAGAAGGATGTGAGGGAGGGAAAGGCCTGACTTGTCAGTGCCCTGGAGAAAAGCTCCCATCCACCTTTGTTTGTTTTCCTACTTTTCCCCCCAGGTTATGCCTCCTTCTTATATTCCAAGACTTTCCAAGATCAGAGCAGTCAAAGCACACCCAGCACATGCACTGAGCCATGGCCACCTCTGCTCTGCTCCCAGGAGATTGCCCTGGGAATTCTGTGCATGGTTCTGGTGCTCCCAGCATGAGAAGGACATGGAACTGTCCTTGGAACAAGTGCAGAGGAGGCCACAAAGCTGACAAGGGCACTGGAACACCTCTGGGTGGTGTTCACACGGAGAAGAGAAGGTTGTGTGGAGAACTCAGAGCCCTTCCAGGACATGAAGGAGCTATAGGGAAGCCAGAGTGGGATTCTGCCTCAGGAATTGGAGTGTCAGGACAAGGGGAATGGGGTTAAACTGGAAGAGGGGAAATTTAGATGGGATATTGGGTAGGATATCCACACCTGTGAGGGTGGAGAGGTCCTGGAATGGATTTCCTAGAGAAGCTGTGGCTGCCCCTGGGTCCCTGTGAGTGTCCAGGGGCAGGTTGAATAGAGCTTGGGATAGTGGAATGTGTCCCTGCCTATGGTAGGGAGTGGATTGAAATGAACTTTAACCTTCCAACCCAAACCAGTCCAGGATTCTAATTAGCCAAATCTAATTGCAGAGGTTTCTGCCATGGACCCAGAAAGAAAAAAGGATATGCCAGGCCCTGGAAGATGCAAGCTGAGGTGCAAAATTAGAGGTTTCTCTGACAAGAGGAGTATGGGTGATGGGGCTGGTTTAGGTATTTACAAACATCCAAGGCCTGGGGAAAATCACCTCTCTTCTCAGAGCAGGAGGAAATCACTTTGTTTGCCATCAGGAAATCTGGTGGAGCAGACAAGAGCTGGAATCAGACAAAAGGTCTTTTCTTCTTTTCTCTCTGTTTATTTGGTTTTTTTTTTTTTTTTAATGTTCTGGTTTTCCCTGTTAGAAATCTCTGTCCTTCATGTGCATTTTCTTCAGAAAAGAAGAAAAGACCCATTCCCCTGTCATGGAGGGAGAGGAGGGATAATGTAGGACCATTCACCTGAGTTCCATGAAGAAATGTGAGATTTGGAGGTGTATTTTTTGCTTTCTTGTTGTCAGACATTTCACTGCTGGTCAGGGATGGGACAGCCCAATGGCAGGGGAAATATCCAGGAATATCTTGGAAAATATCCTTCAGGTGGATTTTTTGGGTTTTTTAATCAATAACAGAAACCCTGGAAAGGAAGAGAGGTGCTGGTACTGATTCTTATGGGACTCTTCCAGACTGATGATGCTCTTGGAGTAGGAAATCCATCCTCACTCATCTCTTCCAACTTCCAGAGATCCCCATGTGGGAACAGGAGCACCTGTGGGATGGGGACAGGCACTGGGACACTGCTGGCAGGTCCTGCAGCGAGCCAGGAGGTGCAGAGAGCACCGATGAAACCCATGTCACAAAGAGAGGCTATTTGTGTCCCTAACTGCCACCAGCCAGCAGAGGCAGTGACAGTGGTTCCAGCAGCTGATTTCTGGGCTGGTTCTTGTGGCCATCACCGATCAGCTTTGGCAACTGAGACATGTGTTCAGGGGACAGTGCTTGGTGTCCCCCTGGCCTCCTCAAGGCTCTGCTGTGGTGGCACTTTTGGGGCCTTGTCCTGATGACCTGGAGGATTCGTGGGTACCCAGGAATCTGGCTTTTGATCTGAGGTCCCCTTGGGTCCCATCCTCCTTCTCTCCTCCACTTCTGGGCTCTCCCTCCTCTGTCAAGCTGAGCAGAAAAATAATTGGGTGTCAGCAGGTTAAAAAATACCTTCAGGAAATACATTTTGCTATTAAATCAATTAACTACATTAATCAACCAAGTCATTGCTGAAGGAACTGCTTCTCTTTGCTGCCCTGGCTCATCCATCAGCTGGGAAATGCTGTGGCCACAGCTCCAGCAAGGCCAGGGCTGTGTGGGAAGGGGCTTGGGCTGACAGGGTTTGACGGCCCATCTGAGCACCTGGCCAGGCCTTGCTTTGTTTCCACCAAAAGCTCTGATGGAATAAAATCCTTCTCCAAGAACTCTTCACTTGGGCCTCGTCTGTGTTCTCAGGTGGAAAAGTCTGCTGCTGGAAAATTCCTGTCCAACCTAAGTAATTTATTCCTGGGGTCAAGGAGTGGGTGTAGAGCACGGTCCTGGCAGGGCTGTGGCACTTCCCACATCCTTTGGTGTGATGGAAACAGGGATGTGGTGGGGTAGCTCCTTTCCCAGAGCTACAAAATCCATGTGCCACAACACCCTGGGCAGGATTTGAGCCACGTGCCAGTGAATTTTGGGAAATAGACTGCAATGGCAAATAGTCAGCAGCCCTTGACCTAAAAAGAATAAAAAGTCCTGTTGAGGTGAGAAGCAGCTGTGGTGGGGGTTGATATCTCCTTATCTTCTCCCAGGGAACATCCCAAGGGATGAGCCTCAAGCTGCTCCAGGGGAGGTTTAGATTGGATGTTAGATGGAATTTCTTCATGGAAAGGGTGCTCAGGCATTGGAAGGGGCTGCCTGGGGCAGTGGTGGAGTCATCATCTCTGGAAGTGCTCAAAAAACCTTTGAGTGTGGCACTTGGGGACAGGGATTAGTGGAGGCCATGGTGCTGTTGGGTTGATGGCTGGACTTGATGATCTTAAAGGTCTTTTCCAACCTTAATTCCATGATTCTCTATGGAATTCTGTGATCCTCTGATTTATCCCTCTGCCTTTCTTGCTCCCAGAGCTGTGATTCCAGAAATACCCAGTTAATCTTTGGGAAATGGCCTTATTGCTGCACAGCAATGTAAAATAAATATTCGTTAATTTGCAGGTTTTAGCACAATTTGCTCTTCTGTAGGTGATCTCACAGAAAATGATGATTTTTTTTTTGCTATTAAGAAGCATCTGTGCAAGAGACACCTTCAGGAAGGAACTCAGGGTGTCTGTAGTAAAAATATAAAGGAATCACAAAAATAAGGGAATTGCAGAAATAAGAGAGTCACGGAAATAAGGGAATCACAAAATCTCCTATCTTGCTGCAGCTTTTTAAACTGAAAATTTAACTGAAAATTCACCAGTTTAAAAAGCAAAATAAAAATACTGATTGGAAAAAAGTGGTTGCAATGATTAATAAAAGATAAAACATCTCCTCCAACCAGTGGAAAAGGGGAAAGTATTTTCTTTTATATGTTTTTGCTTCAACAAAGAAGAGAAAAAAGGGCGGAAAAAGTGTTCGATGTACCAAAACGGGGTTAAAAACAGACACAGGAAGGCAGATATTGAATCCTGCCAACAGATGCCCAGTTTCAGCATCCATTTTCCCAAATGTGAAGCAGCAAAGACTCAGAAAAGAGAAAGAAATACTGTACAGAAGGCTGAGAGCTGCTATTTAGGGCAGCCTGTTTAACACCCCAGAGCTGTGCTGGCACAGTCAGAAAAATCCCAACTGAACTGACACTGGGAGGAGCTGCAAAGACACAGCAAAGGTGGGGAAGGGGCAGAGCAGCTGCTAAGTAAGAGCAGAAATAATAACATGGGCTCAGGTACTGAAAATGGAACGAAAGGAGGAGTTTTTGGGGCAGAATATAAAAATCTACTCACAGACAGAGCAGGGAATTGAGCAAAGGGCAGTGGACCCTCAGCACAGGGAATATTTCAGAAGATATTCCAAGTATAAACTACAGGAACCTGTAGTTTTTAAGGGGGCATTGAATTTTGTCACGTTTAATTCTGATTTCATGTCAAATAATCTGGCTTATCTCTGTTATTTTAACTTTAGAAATGAACCAAAAAAATCTCCCCTCTGGGTTTTCTTAATTCACTTTTCTAAATCAAGGATTTAATTGTGGCTTCCCCTGATGGAGAATTCCTGTTCTTTTCGTTAGGATTCAGGGATTTGTGACCTTTTTCCTCTGGGAGTAGAACAGGCAAAGGCCATTCCTCTAAAATGGGTCACATTTGCCTCCACATCCAACCTGCTTTGCTCTCAGGGATCAGAGCCCATGAAAGGATGGAGAAATCAGCTGGACAGGATGGAAATGGGAGCTCACACTGCCGGAGAAGGACACTGCTTCCACAGTTGTCCCTTTGTCCCTGCGACCAAGATGGATCAAGATGCCTCAACACAGCCCCAGGCTCAGAAAATACAAAGAAAGGGAAAATCAGATTCATAGGCAGAGTTAAATGAAGAAGGGATGAAGTTATGGGAATTTGTGGAGATCATTCTTCCCAGCAAGTCAATGGAAGGAGGATGTCAATGTTCCCTTTGAGCAACTTCCAAAGGACAATGTCACTTAGGGCAGATTTATCCTCTTGTTCCCTTCTGGTATTTTTGGGTTGGAGCCTTCGGAGTGGAGAATGACACCCCTGAGGTGCCTGTGGATTGTCAGGTGTGCCCTGGTGTGTGTAGGAAAGGTTTTGTGTGTCCAAAGTCACCCAGGGCTGAGTGTGCTGCACACAGGGCCAGGGCTGGGCCTGTGCTGGCACTGGGCCTACACGAGTTGTTATTATGGAATCATGGGATGGTCAGGTTGGAAGGGAACCTAAAGTTCATCCCACTCCACCCTTAACATGGCAGGGACACCTTCCACCATCCCAGGTCACTCCAAACCCCATCCAAACCTGGCCTTGGGCACTGCCAGGGATCCAGGGGCAGCCACAGCTGCTCTGGGCACCCTGTGCCAGGGCCTGCCCACCCTCACATTGTTTGTGCCCCTTCCTGCAGCACCTTCATTCCTGTCCCCCCAAATCCACATCATCCCTTCTGCTGGGCAATGGTCAAGGGGGCTCTCTGGGAATCCTGGGGGTAGGAATGACCCAGTGAAAACCCCTCTGTTCCCAAAGCTGCTGCAGTCAGGGGGCCACAGGGCTCCTGTGCTGCCCCATTCCCTGTCCAGGGGTGGAAGGGAATCATCCTCCAGTGAATAATCAAGGAGTAAAGTGCTGGCACAGCACAGCCCTGGGGTGACACCGCAGATGACACCGTGGTTTAATCCCAGGAACTGCTGCCAGCCCTCAAACAATGGCTCAGGCCTGACAGAAGGGACCAGGGAGCTTTCCAGCCCCTCAGGCCGGCTATTCCCCAGGGATGGATCCTGCCAAAATCCTGAGCTGTCTGCGCATGCCAGCAAATCATCCTAATTCCAACCCCCTCCAAGAGCACAGGAGTGGGAACCCAGCTCAGTGTTGGACCAGCTCTGCAGCCCAAACCCAAAATCACCTTCCCCAGCTGTGTGAATGTTGAAGGTCCCTCTCCAGTTCTGGCTGAGTTTCCTTTTCTCCTATGGCAGCAAACTTCCAGAGCTTTTTCCTCCAGGATGGGTTTTGCTTCATTTAGGATGAAACGTTATTAAAGCCCTGCAGGAATTGGCAGGATGGGCTGAGGAGCTGCAGACAGGCTCTATTCTTCTGGGCAGCTGGGGTGGGTGAGCACTGAGGTCAGCTCTGCCCTGAAAATGCTGTCGTGGCACTTCCTACTCCCTCCCAGCACCAAATAACGCCTTCTTAAAATCAGTGAAATGTTAAAGGTAAAAAATTATAAACCCCAGCTGAGCTGGACCCTGGGTGGTGTCAGAGCAGTGATTTGGTTTTTGGGGTTGAGGGTGTTGGAACCCAGAATGCAGAAAATATTCCTCTGCATGTTTTGAAGGATCTAAACCCTCTGACAAACTCTACTTTTAACCTTCATCCATGGAAAGGGCTTCCTAGGCTCTGGGATGTAGCAGAACTTTCAAGAATGTCAATTAGATAGTAGCACAGGATGGAATTAATCACAGTGGGAGAAACTGAGATTTTTGGGTTTCTTAGGATGGTAAGGAGATGAAGACAAGCTGGAGAATCCTTGTGGTTTTTAGGCTTCTTCCTCCTTCTTCATCTCCTCCATATTCTGCAGTGTCGGGGACACAGGAACATTGGGCACAATTTGCCACAGTGTCCTGTGAATAGAGATTTAGCTGGTTATTGGTAGAAAAATAGAAATAATCTCTATTCTTGGTGATAATTGGGTGAATTATCTCTAAGAGAACTTTGATTCTCTCTTTTTGGGGTCTTTTTGGTGCCTTTTCTCTCTCACACCAAGCTGGTGTAAAGCCTGGTATGCAGAAATTGCTGATCAGAAAAAAATAAACACCCTAGAGAGTGAGAACAACCAAGAGTCCAGTTTGCCTTTTTTCTTAAACAAGGACTTGGGAAAAAGGCCTCCTCTGTCAGGGGAGAGACATGTGGGAGTGAAGAACTCCAACAGAGGGCAAGAGGGTGAAGAAACAGAGGGAGGAAAGCCCCTGCTGCTGGTGTGGTGGCTCCTGTGGGCTCTGGGTGAGCTGAGGGTTTGAAGATGAGGCTCAGACCCAACATCTCAGCAGGAAAGGTGAGACCTGACCTGGAAAAGGAGCAGCTCTGATGGAGCTCAGCCCTGCCTTGAGCTGGGAGGCAAAACAGAGCAGGATCACATGATATGAACCCCAAAAATTCCCCTGGGACGGGTGGGAGATGTTTCTGCAGAGAAAAGTCCGGCGGTGCCACAACTTTGTGGAGCTGCTTTGAAATTCTCAGCTCCTGGCTATGATTTTGTCAACAGAAAACAGAAAAACGGTTTTGGGTTTGGAGAATTTTTCTTTGCAACCTTTGGAGGGGTTCTTCAAACAATACATCTGGATAGTAAAGAGTATTTTGGGGTTTTTTTTGGCTGCGATGTTTTGATTGTCCAAGCTGGAAACCACTGGGGAGAAGGAGAACAACTGAGGGTGGCTCCCCAACTGCTGTTATGAAATTCAGTTTGAATTGAAAATTGAGGGTTGGTGTGGAAAATTCTCCTTGGTGAAAATTCACATTTCTGTGGAAAAACTGTTTTGAACAAAATATTTCACAGGGCTGTTTTCAAGACAGACTGCCCAGGGTTGAAGTTACCTGATCCTTGCAGATCTAAAATGCAGGAAATCTCCTTTTACAGCTGGATGTGATGGGCTCATCCCTGCACTTCCTTAAATCACTGTATTCCCTTAAAAATGGTTTTTATTCCTCTTTTCACAACAATCCATTTTAAGTGTTTAATTTCAACCCCACTTTTTGGAGCTAGCAAGGATCTTTATGTCACAATCTCATTCCTTCACAGATAAAAACCATTTATTGAAAAAGTGGCATTTTCTGAAGGAAAATTTCTATATTGCCAGACCAAAAAAAAAACCCTAACCAAACAAAACCCCACCCTTAATGCATTATATTATATTTTATTGTATTGTATTGTACTTTATTGTATTACCAATAAAAAGAGGAGAGGATGTGTTTCTTCTTCCCAAGATAAAAATCTCAAATAGATCAGAACTTTACAAAAAACTGTTTCTCTCCATTCCCTAGAAGGGCAATCTTACAGGATCTTTCCATATGGAGAAACCCTCCAAGAGCAGATTATCTAAAGTTCTGTGCAACCAGGAGTCTCCCAGTTCCTACTTTGGGGAGCAGTAAGAGAGAAGAGTTACCTCTACAGCCCAGCCCTGATTTCCTGGGGAGAAAGATCCTCTCTCTCCCTTGCTCACACTCATACTGTCAGAGCCAGTGTAAAATAAAATAGAATAAAGTAAAATAACAAAAAATCAGCTGACACACAGTGCTGTGAAGGAAACTGGAATCTCTGCAGATTTGGATCTGGTACTGGGCAGGAATTGTTATCTGTGAGGGTGGGCAGGCCCTGGCACAGGGTGCCCAGAGCAGCTGTGGCTGCCCCTGGATCCCTGGCAGTGTCCAAGGCCAGGTTGGACATTGGAGCTTGGAGTGACCTGGGATGGTGGAAGTTGTCTCTGCCATGGCAGGGATGGGATGGGATGGGTTTTAAAGTCCTTTCCAACCCAAACCATCCCAATGCATGATTGCTCCAGTGAGGCTGAGCATTATTACGTGGCAGATTTTTCCTTGGCAGCACCAGGATCTTGCCTGTGCACACCTGAGGATGAGGAACTGGCTCTGATGAGGACTGGGTGCAGTGCAGAGAGGAAGAAATCCCCTCTGGGCTTTGCTGCCCCTATCCCTCTTTGTGTCCCTGCCAGGACCCTCTGACACCTGCTGGACACCAAACAGGACCTGGGCTGCACCCAGAGTGGGCTGGAGAAAAAAATGGAATATTTCATACTCAGGTTTGAATCGTCCCAGTTGCAGAGGAAGCATTCACAGAATTATGGAATGGTTTGGGTTGGGAGGGAATTTAAGGATCGTCCACTCCTACTGTCCCAGGGTGTTCCAAGCCCTGTCCGGCCTGGCCTTGGGCATTCCCAGGGATCCAGGGGTAGCCACAGCTGCTCTGGGCCAGAGGTTGATCGAGCACCAGTCTCAAACTGCACAGGAAGCTCAGGGAGAGGCGCTGTGACCCTCTGAGCTGAGGCAGTCAGCAGGGGAATTTAATTGATTGGAATCAATTCATTAAGTGGGGCTGTCTTTAGCACAGATTTTTTTATTTTTTTGTCCCCCAACGGTTGATTTTTCAATAATGAAGCATCTCAAAACCCCAGCCCTGAACGTCCCACAAATATTTGTTTGCACCACTCTGTGCTGCCAATCTTGTTGACATCGAGATTTAAATTGAGATTTATTTGGGTTTTACGGCTGCATCCATCAAACCCTTCTCATCTTCCTCCTCTTCCTCTCCGTGTCCCACTCCGCTGGGGTCCCGTGCCACCCTCCTGGTGCCGCTGTCACCTCTCTGGGGCTCCTCACCGCTCCTGGGTCACTCCACACCTTCCACGGCGCTTTGGGGATGAAATTCAGCACAAAATCCTCCCCCTGGCTGCCGGCAGCCTGCAGATGTTGCAGGGAAGCTCGAAAGCAGCTGTGCTGTTGCAGGAGCCACCTGCCCCCCACCCCAGCTCTGTCCCCGCATGTCACCGCCTCTTACGTAATCGCCACATCGCTGCAGCTTCCCCGGGGCTGCTCATGCAAAAAGAAAAATAAAAAAAAAAAAAATAAAACAAAACAAAACACACACACACACACACACACCCCGCAAAGCCAAAAAAGGACCCAGGGCCCTGTGTGGGGGTGCGGGGCTGTCCCAGGGGCGGGAGGTGAGGGACATTTGGGGACACGTGTCCCTGTCGCCCTGGCCGGGGTTCCTGCGGGACCCGGGTGGCTGCAGGGCTCGGTGCCATCCTCCAGGTAAGTCCTGCCCAGGTGGGGCTGGGGAATCCAGGGAAGGGGGGAAACCATCGCTGGGCTGGTCCCCAGAGCCCCGGGGCTCTCCTGGGGTGGGGCTGGCTCATGGCAGGAAAATCGATTTTTTTTTTTCAATTTTAAAAATTTTTTTCACATTTTTCAATTTTTTTTTCATTCATTTAAAATCTTTTTATATTTTTCCCATGCTTTTTTCCTTTTCATATTTTGAAGCCTTTTCCTAACCTTTTTCTTTTTCTTCTACTTTCTCTTCTTTTTTTCTTCTTCTTTTTTTTCTCTTTCCCTTTTTCTTTTTCACTTTCTCCATCCTCCTTTTCTCTCTCCCCCCTCCCTTTTTATTATCTCTTTGCATTCTCTGCTTTCCCCCACTTGTCCCTGAATTTCTGTCTCTAAACTGGCAGCCAGCACCCTCCTGGATACACAAATATTCACTGTACTGCCATGTCCAATATCCTCCCTAATTCCTTTTCCCCTCCTCAGATGGAAGTGTTATATTTGTAGATTTCTTGTATTCCACTCTTTTTTCCTCATTATCAAAGCTGGATACTTTTGCTGCCTCTTCTTTCCGCTGTGCTTATTTGAGCAGCCAGCTCTGTTTTGGATTTCAAGGAAGTTGGAGAATAAATAATTATTCTGTTGATAAAAAACATATGAAAATGACATTTCTTGGGTCTTCCTAGACTAAAAAAATCTGAACTGGGCACCCACCCAAAGGCTGGAACCTTTAGCTCCACAGGTGACAAAAGTTTAGTAGTAGTAGTAGCAGCAGAGGTAATAAAAGACTTAAATTTTTTGACCTATTTAAGTTTTATTAATTTTTTACCATTCTAAAATTGAATTTTGTTGTGCTCTGGCTTCACACTGGCTGGATTTCTTGGGGGCAGCCAAAGATTTGTTGGGATAAGGGAAATACAGTTCTAAGTGTCCTACGTGCCAGTTATCTCATATTAGAACCCCACTCATAATAATTATTGCAATAATTAATTATAGAGTAACTTCCATGCCAGCACAAGTCGAAGAACCTGCAGATATGAGGCAGAAAATACTAATTCCTCCAATTTCTGGCATTTCTGGTTGTCAAATGAAGCAGGCTTCACTTCAAAAACACCACTTTCAAAATTGAGGTATCTTTAAGGTGCCTCAGAACTTCAGTTCTCTTATAAAGAGTCTAAACCATCAACTGTACCCAGAAAATACTCCAATCCAATTTGAATTTCTTTACAATGTGCCCTTAAAAGTTAAATTCAAATGATACTGGGTTAGGAAATTAAACGTGAAGAGCTTTTAGGTTGGTTTGGTTTTGTTTGTGGGGTCGGGTTTTTGCTGTTGTTTTCTGCCTGTCTGGTTTTTGAGGCCCCACGGGTTTTTTTTAATTAAAAGGTGATATCTTCTTTAATGAGGCACCTGTAGCTCACAGAGGCTTCCAGAAAAACAATAGATATTGGGAAAACCTTACACACTCCAGGATTTTTTTCCTGAGCAGCTGTAAAACATCTTGGAAGCAATGACACCAGGCCCTGGCCTTGCCTTTGGGGACCCTGCCCTGATTTTTCCCAAGGCAGAAACCTCTAGAACGCAGGCCAGTTTCTGCTGTTCACAAACTGTTGCTGTTTCTCACTCTAATTAATTAATTAATAATTGATTTTCCAGCTTTCCTTGGCTGCAGGGGTATTTTCACTGGACAGGATTGGTTTGAGGGGGGCTCTCACTGTGCTACCACTTCGGTGTGGCCTTAGCAACAGGGGGTGAAGTGTCCCCTTAAATTTGGATTTTGGGGAGTTGGGGACTCATCCCATCTCCTGGGGGTCCTTCAGACCTAAAAGATGGGGTCAGTGAAACCCTTTTGGTGAATAACCTGCCCTGAGTCTGCTGAAATTGGTGCCAGGCCACAACTCCCTCCTTTTCCAAAGCTGTGCAATAATTCAGAATAATAAAAGAATAATTCCCTTATTCATGTTCTCTGTTCCTGGGGCAGGGTCCAACAAACGGCTGCTAAAAGTAAAGGAACAACTAAAGATGTTTGTAAAGTGCTCCACAGTGTCCAGGTTGTTCTTCTGACATAACTGGCTTCCAAGGAGAGTTTTAGTTGTTTAAAAAAATAAGCAGTAGTTATTATTCAAATATTCAATTACAATTCAAGTGAGTCAGGTAAGGGGTAATTAATAGCAGAAAGTCAGGTAAGATGGAGTTAAGAGCAGATTTTGCCTTTGTGTCTTGAAAAGGAAAAGTACCTTTATTTTCTTGTGGAGTCAAGAAACTCCTCCTGCTTCCACCTTGTGCATGTGTACTGTGATTCTTTATATTGCAATAATTGGAATATTGCAAAGATCGGAATAAGCAGGGCATGGAAGAGAGCATTCATTGGTTTTTGCTCTTTTCTGTCATGGTCTGGCTGTTTATTTCTGCTGTTTGGGTGCAAACCTGGAAGGTGTTGAGCAGCTTTAGTGGAAACACTCCAGATTTGGCACGAGTGCAGTTTCAGACAAAACCCAAATCCTAATTTAGACCCTTGACTTTATTTACGTAGAATTTGGAGGCTGATAAAGCCCTGATAAGGACCGTGCTGCCTTGGGCACAGAGGAACCAAGATTTGGGGTGGAAATGAGCGGTTTCAGCTTTCGTGGGTTGCCAGCAGCTCTGTGTGCTACGGAAACTCAGCAGCACTGAGCGTGCCTGAAAAATCTTCAGAAGTTTCATTTATTTCCTGTGATGGCAGAGTGAAAGGGAAACCTCTGAGAGAAAATCTTGATATTAGCAATTAATGACTGAGAGATGTGATCGGGCTGGGCTGAGAGTGCCTTTGGCACATGCACGAGTGGAGGACTGGCAGCCTCCAGGTCAGGCTGGTGGTGAGGATTTGCTTCCTTTCAAAAGGAAAAAGAAAGTTTTTAGAGGACTTCAGGTCCTGTGACAGGATTTCTGCAAAAGAATTCAAGGATGGGAGTATTCCTGCTGGAACATTATCATAAAATCACAGAATCTCAGACTGGTTTGGGTTGGAAGGGACTTTAAAGCCCATCCAGTGCCACCCCTGTCATGGGCAGGGACACCTTCCACTGTCCCAGAGTGTTCCAAGCCCTGTCCAGCCTGGTCTGGGACACTGCCAGGGATCCAGGGGCAGCCACAGTTTGTAACCATAAGGAGACAATGACAAAGGTGCCATGTGCAGAAATTCGTGATCCTTGAGATGCTCCAATCTGCTGAATATTGTGCACATCTCAGTGGGAATGGTCTGGAACTGGAGGGGAAGCAATGAAGGGAGTTTTATTTAGGTCCTGCAGAAACTCTTGTAAATGGGACCCTCTAGCCCTGAGTTCTGGAAGTGCTTGTGCTGGCTTAGGCATGGGAAAAGACTGGGAGAAAGAGAGGGAAAGCTGGACTTGGTTTCAGTTTGTCGGCTTAAAGCTAAATAGTTTCTTAGGGCCGGAATCTGGCTGGGTTTGGAAAGTCCCATGGGACCCACTGTGTGTCTGAGGGACTCAGGGATAAGGTCAGGGCCTGGTTCAGTTTGGTAATCAGGAACAATTTGCAGCTGCTGCTGTGAGGAACCACACAGGAG
Organism: Certhia americana; assembly: GCA_018697195.1. Classification (NCBI taxonomy): domain Eukaryota; kingdom Metazoa; phylum Chordata; class Aves; order Passeriformes; family Certhiidae; genus Certhia; species Certhia americana. The sequence continues at coordinate 434,710 of JAGMWU010000053.1, forward strand.
CAGGAGGATGGGGATCCTGGAAGCTTCATGGGCTGTACCAAATATTTTGGGTTGGGTATTGTAAAACAGATTTGTGGAAAGGTGAAGGAAGGAATCAGGAATATCAAATAAAGGAGAAAGCTCTTTCCTGACTGATGTTTGCTGGAGGATGGATTTGGAAAATGAGGGGAAGTCCTTGTTTTTATAAGGATTTCTTCTGTTTATCCTCTGAGGTGTTGTCACGGACTTGGTGACCTGTGGTACCTTTTCAGCTTCTGCAGGGCAGGGGGATTTTGTCATTTACAAATTATAAAAAAATGACAAAAATGACAGAGTTCCACTCTGCTTTTAAATAGGGATTTCATGTGCCCTCAGGACCTGCTGGCCAGGGATGGTTGCACCTCCAAAAGAGTAGAAATGTGGTCAATCATTTCCTGGTGGGTCTTGACTTCTGTGTTGGAGTTCTTGGGAATTCCAAGACAGAAACCCCCAACTTGTTAAGGCTGATGGCAGCTCTTGCTTGACCCAGCATTTCTGGCCTTGTCTCAGGTAAAGTTCTTAGGCTGTGCTTAATTTTAGATTTCAGTTTAGGCCTCCTGGATTTCATATCTGCAGGGCCTGCAGTGATGTTCTGTGGGGAGGAAGGGACTTACCTGGGGCTTGCAGCCGCCTCTCACTTCTTCCTCCTGCCCAGGCATCACCGTAACCTGTGGGGTGACCTTCAGATAATAATGAGCTTTATCTCTGCCCATTGATCTTCACTTTTTAAAAAAACCCTATTGTGACAGCAGTTTTGATCACACTGAGTATGAAGCAGATGGAATTTTCCATCCCTCTGGGGAGGCAGAGAGGGGAGGAGGGCGGAAGCTGGGCAGCACTCGCCGCACTGTCGCTCGCGGGCATCCAGCTGTTCCTCCAAGGAGCTCCTTCAGCTCCTGGGCTCCTTCTCTTCTCCTCCCATCGTGAGAGTGAAGATCCAGTGCCTGGAAAAGCTTTCCTGCAGTGCCATCAAGGTAAATGCAGCCACACCCTGCAGTTCCTGTCTGCAGCCCCAGAGCAGCTGCTGGAATCATCCCAGGGTTCATCCCTGCCCTCAGTGCTTCTGAGGGGCTCAAGGGCTTTGTGTGTTCTTTCCATTCTTATAAATGATATCATAGATGATATTGGAGATGATGTTTTAAATGAGACAGGTCCGATATGGAGGGGCTGCTGTTGCAGTCCGGGCCCTGTGATTGTGCTCGAGTGTGATCTCAGTGAGGGGCAGTGTCAGGAGTTCTTGGCCAGGTTGGGTTTGTTGGCATTAATCAGCTCAGGGGAATCCCAGCCTCTCTCAGCATTGTTTGATCTGAATGAAGGAGCTCAGATATCTCGAAGAAATGGCCAAGAGAAAAAGAATAGTTCCCTTATTAACGTTCTCTGTTCCTGGGGCAGGGTCCAACAAACAGCTGCTAAAAGTAAAGGAACAACTAAAGATGTTTGTAAAATGCTCCACAGTGTCCAGGTTGTTCTTCTGACATAATTGGCTTCCAAGGAGAGTTTTAGTTGTTTAAAAAAATAAGCGGAAATTATACGAAGGTGCTGAGATCTGAACTGAGTTTTCATAGAATTACAGAATGATGGAATGGTTTGGGCTGGAAGGGACCTTAAATTCCATCCAGTGCCACCCCTGTCATGGGCAGGGACAACTTCCACCACCCCAGGCTGCTCCAACCCCTGTCCAGCCTGGCCTTGGACACTGCCAGGGATCCAGGGGCAGCCACAGCTGCTCTGGGCACCCTGTGCCAGGGCCTGCCCACCCTCACAGACAACAATTCCTGCCCAATATCCCATCCAGCCCTGCCCTCTGGCAGTGGAAGCCATTCCCTGTGTCCTGTCCCTCCATCCCTTGGAAATATTGTCTCTCCATTTTTCCTGGAGTCCCTTCAGGTCCTGGAAGGTCACAATTAGTTTACCTTCTCTTCTCCAGGTTGAACACTCTCAGTTTCATTCTCAGCCTTTCCTCCCAGATCTGTTGCACCCCTCTGGTCATCCTGGTACCTTCTCTGGACTCACTCCAGCAGCTCCACATCCATCCCATCCTGAGGACTCCAGAGCTGATTTCAGTTTTTGGCTGAAATATTCGAATTTCTTATTCCACTATTTCCAAACTATCCCAGAGTCAATACTATCCATCCAAACTATGAAATAAAACAGGGGAAGAAAAAGGATTTCTTGAAAGCCCTTTCCCAGAAGAAACCCCACTCCACATTTATGAGTACCTTGCATTGAACCAGGGTGCAACAGGTCATATTTCTGAGGTGCGAAGGTGACTTAAATGGAGCAAGCACTGTGAAAATTTCATTATTTTCTGATTCTCAGCAGCTCTCACTGAGGCATTTGCAGACCAAGAAATGCAAAACTCGGCCACTTGTAAAGGTTCTGCAGCACATCTGGGCTGTTCAGGGTTTTGCAGCACATTTTCAGCCTTATGGTCTGTTCACAGACCCACAGGCTAATTTAGAGGTCAGGTTGTTCCAGCCTGAGCAATACCTGAGCTGCTTTTGAGGCTTCTTAGCCTGAGCAGAGCGGCCTCAGAGCTGTGGCCATGGACCACAGGGCCTGGGAAATCAAGGAAGCAGCTGCTTTGGTAACTCGGGGTGGGTTCTCAGGCTTTGAACTCTCCTACCTCAAGACCAAAAAGACAAAACTAATTCTGCCGAGCTTCCACCAAACCACTTGTTGTGATCAGGCTGTGGACACAGTGATTTAATAGCTTAGAGCTTAAAATTTGGGCAGACCATGAAGTTCATTGTGTCCTTCTGACCTGGAATCTGTCGAGGAAAAGGTGATTCTGGGCAGCTCAGCATCCATGGCTGTAACAGTAATTGTAATGAATAGTAATTGTAATCTGCTCCAGAGAATCCTTCTGGGATCTTGAAATCTGAATTTCCAAGAAAGGAATGCAAAGCTTGAGTGATTTCAGAAAAGCTAAAGGTAAAAATGCCAAATTTTGGAAATGAAAGGCCCTGCAATCCATTGCCAGATCTGCAGCAATATTTAACACTTGGATCCAACAATCATTTGGTGTTTTCAAAATAGACACGCAGCAAATTGGGGCTTTGGCACACTGGGGTTGTTTCTGAGTCAGTTTTGATTTGAGTTTGAGTTTAAAGCTTTCAGTCCTCCAGCAGTGGCTGCCACAGGTCATTGGGTTCTGCTGTTTGCTCCTTTTGTGCCTCCTTTCATCACCAGACCACGTTATTTCCCACTGAGACATAAGAAGTGAGTAATAGCTGTTCCTCAACAGCTCCTGTTAACCACTGTGCAGTGTGAATGTCAAATACTTAGGAATTTGAGTAATTAGAGTGGAGCCCTTTTATCTTGAACAGTCTGGGAGGTTTAGAGAGCACCCTGGGATACCACCAAACCACAGGGTTAATTTCTTTTCTTGCTACTCAGGTGAAGAAGCAGCAGCAGCAGCAGCAGGGATCAAAACTTGTTTGTTGCTTGCAGTGTTTGTACCGCACAGTGTCCCCGGGAGAAGCTGTCAGAGGTTTTCTGTTGTAAATCAGCACCTGGGCCTCATTTTATCACTGTAAGTTCTCATATCAGTGAAAAATATCAGTTATCTCATTTTATCAGAGCAAATTCTCAATAATTCCTGTGGGTTTGATATTGATGTGCTGCAGTGGATTGAGATGAAGAGCTGAATTCTGATTTAGTTTAGGATGAGATTATTTAAAAGACAAAAAATAAGCAGCTCTCAAGCTCCTTTATATTGATGTGAAGCAAGCTCAACTTGGCTCAAACTGTGTGATTGAAACTCCAAATTCCAGATTCTGACCCCCGTTTAAAGGTAAATTCCAAGGATGTTCCAAGGATTGGCATTTATATATCTGGGTGAGGAAGCCAGTGGGATCAGGAAACTGGGAATGAAAATTTGATCCAAAGATTGTCTGTAGGGCAGTGAATTTCATAATGGAATTGGGTGTTTTATGGAAAGCAACTGGAAGTTTCCTTCCCTTTGCTTGTTTAAAATCGACCATTTTCACTTCAGAGCTAAGAACAAAAATCTCCAACAGAGAAGTTTTGCCAAGTCACTCTGTGCCTTTCAATATTACATTGATTGTCCTATTTAATTAAAATATTTGTAGACTTACACTTGGATTTTCATTTTTCATGTTTAATGATGAATGCTCCTCTCAGCTATGCTTTAAATGATTCAAACACCAAATTTTAATTGATTGATTCAGATATAATTTTTTTAATATAAGGATAAACAGGTGTGAAGATTTAGCAAAATTTTGCAATTTAGGGAAGCCATCAAGAAATGTAGCAAAATTTAGAGTCACACATTAAAGATGGAGGAGACTGAGAATAATAAAATACAGATATGATACTACAGGGATTGAATTTTGTATTTAATCCACATCACCCTTTCTAATCCCAAGGTAAGACCATGACTGTGGTTCAGTTTTATATCAATAACCACTTCCTGCTGAACAAGGCCTGATCTTTGTCCCTTTTTTGATGAATACGTTATCCTGAGGCAAAAAACTCCAAATTTTAGTTGTGCTGTATGAAAATTCCCTTTGTTCCTTTGAAATCCACTCCGTGATAATCCCAGTTCATTTTCTTTACTCCTGAGAAATGACGAGTTAAAATTTCTGTTTGGAGAAACTGTTCAGGTTGCCCTTTGCAGGATTTATTTTAATTTTACTGCACCCTTGAAACAAAAAGAATAATCTGAGGGTTGAGGGCTTGCCTTGGGCTTGGGGCAAGGGAGATGGAGCAGCTGATTTCGGGGTGGTTTGATTGTGTATCAGCTCAGGGCTCAGCACTGAATCAGTTCCGCTGAGATATTGAGTTTTTCCTGGAGGGTTTTGCACACTCTGCTGGAAAGTCCAACTCATCAGGGGATGTGTGGCTCAGAGGGGAGATAAGGGAAAGGAGGGGAGATAGGGTTGAAGCAAATCACTGAAGCTGAGCCCTACAAGGGCCTTTTTTTGGAGGGAGGAAATGTTTTTACCAGAAACGAGGATCTTTTGAGCAGGGCAGTGGAGAGCAAATGCAAACCCTTGAGTACTGCACGTCCTCACCCTCACAGAGCTGCACATCAGACCAGGGCACTGCACATTTAGCCCTTCCCAGCTGATCAGAGGCATTGTAGAAGTGATTAGGATGGGGTTTACTGCCCATCTTCATGTATTTAATGATGTTTATGCAAAAACCATGCCTTGCTTTCAACCTGCTCAGAAGCAAAGCTCAAAGTGAGCTCTCTAGAGAAGCAGAGCTTCAGAGGGATGCTCTGTCTGTACAGAACCAGCAGATTTAGTGCAAAAAAGAGGTGAAAACCAAAGAGACAGCATCATTTTACAAATGTTTTGGTGCTTTCTGTCCAGGATGCAGATAGCACAGAGCTCAGCCTATATTCAGGCAGGATGCTGGTAAATAAACATCTTTTATACTTCCAGCTGCAGAAATAACAGCCCCCAAATCACCTTAGAAACTGTTGGTTGCATAATTCAGCTGACCAAAACACTCTAATGTCACTGCTAATGTGAATGTTTCCCCTGGGCCCCGTGGGGATGGGCTTTGTCACTTTGTGCTCTCCGCTGCTTGTGAAGAGCCCCAAGACTCGTGTGGGCAGTGCTGTGACTTTGTGGGCTGCAGATAAAAATAACAGGTAGAGGTGAGACTCTGTGGCCTAAACCTTGATGCTTTCACACACTGGCCCAGCTCAGGCTTCATTCCTTGACCTTAAAAGGCCAGATCCTGCCCCTGATAAGAGCTTCTTCCCCTGCCTCCCACTTCACAGCCAGACTCCTTCCAGGCCTTTCCCACGTCCAAGGAAGTGGAAATGTTTGATTCCTCCCTTTTCCCCAGGGTTCAACCCTCACTTCTCAGTATTTCACTTCCAAGTGTGGAGTTTGGCAGGAAATTCCCACCTTGGCACCATCACTTGGAGTGTGAGGGGTTGGATTAATGTGGGAAAAGTTCAATAAAATTGGTTTTCAGGAAGGTGCATTGCTCAGGGTGTTGTGGTTTGAACGTCAGGTGTCTGCTAAGGAAGGCAGGAGCCTCCCTTGGAATGGAGAATTTAAACCCTCTCCCTCCCAATTATTATAACTTTGAATTTAAGGGGCTCTCAGGCAAAGATATGGGAATAGGAATAACAGTTCTTTATTAGGGGAACTAAAATAAACAATAAAACCAAAACACATGCAGTGTTACAATGGAGAAAAATAAAAAAACCAAATAAACAAAGAAACCCCACTGACAGAGTCAGGATCCAACCTGACACCCTGTGGGTCAGGGTGTTGGTGGCAGTGCCATCCCATGGTGGCTGCAGTCCAAGTGGCAGATGTGGCTCTGCTGAAGTGATGCTCCTGGAGAAAAGTGGAGTTCTTTCACTGAAGGTCCAGAGGTGATAGATGGGCCTGGTCTTCCTCTGGGAATCCAGTGGAAAAGGCTGCTTGGTGTTCCAACTCTCACATTTTTATCCAGGTAGGAATTCTTGGCTCCTCCCCCTGGCTGGAGCATTTCCCAGTGGGATGATGGAATTCTGTCAGTGACACTCACTGGCCCATCAGCAGAAGATCTCTGCCTGGAGGGAGGCTGGGTTGTGGAAGAGATAAGAAAACTGCCCCAGAAGGTTTACTGACAGTTGGCCATGGACAGACAATTACACCACCCCACACACCCCAGTTTGATCAGATGGTGACAGAATACAGAGTTTTGGTTACATTTTGCACTCCAAACCATGACATCGGGTCTGTCTCACAAATTGCCTGCTGTGAGTCCCTTTTCCCCTCACGCTTCCCAGGCTGGATGAACAGGAATATTTGGAACAGTAATCCTGAAACTTCCCATAGGATCCCCTTGTGATGGGCACCAGGAGCAAGGGAAGGACAGGGAGAAAACAACCTGCTCTGCCCACTGTGGGTGAGGAGTTTACTCAGTGAAAAAGCCACCTTCAGATCTTTGACTCATTCAACAAACAACTCACGTCACCTCCAAACTTGAAACATTCTTGCTAAGTGTTTAAGCCCTGAAAAAACTGCATTTCTGCCTCTTGACACTGTGAGAAACCAGAAATCCACTTGCTGAAATTCTCCTTTTGATGCTTTCAGCTAAGCAGTAATTTTGATCGAAAGCTGGAGGAATTACCCAAACTTATTCATGCCAAAAGATATTCTTTGTTTTGGTTTGCAGTCACCCTCAGAACTTTTGTGTACTCTTTGAGAGTGACTCATGTTGTTCACACAATAAATTGGTATAGCAGGTAGGTTGGAATTACTTCTGTGCATTACTGGCCATGTGGATTCTTAAAAAGCTCACGTGCCACATTTTCGCAAACTTGTGCAACCCTGACTGTGCAGGAGTTTGATCTCGCACTTCACCTCAATATTTTAATTTCATTTCATTCCTAAAGCTTTCTGAAAAATTCCAGCTAGAAACTGAATGATACTTGGCTTTTGGATGTCATGGTGGGTTTATTGCCTCTCAGTTTGGACAGTGTTGAGCCTGAAATATTTTTTCTTGGGGGTAAGAAGTGGGGGAGTTTTCAGCTGTAAGCATCAGCCAGGCCTTTTCCCCCCCAGCAGTGTGAGCAGCCCTACCAGGAACCTCAGGGCTGTCGTCCCCATGAAACAACTACTGGGATTATTTCATCTCCAAGAGGAACCATGAGCATATTTCAGTGCTGATAGAGTGTCCTGGGACCAGCACACACCGAGGGGGAACCTTGGTCACTGTTTGTTGGTGTTGGTGGGTCACAGCAGTGTCAGAGTCAGGAGATGAAGTGAAGGACCTTTCCCAAGGGCTCTGGGGAATGAAACGTGGCCAGTACCAAAACTCCAGTGGCTCAGTTGCTCATTGAAGTGAAACAATTACACTTTTATTTTTTAGAGTAATCCTGGAGAGGTGGTGGCTTATGAGGCTCAATGCTGGCTGGTCCCTCTGGCCCAGCTTCCAGTTGGAAGGGATGTGGTCCTGAGCAGGGGAGAACTGCTGAGTGAGAATTGTCACAACATCTCAGGGAGATTATTCACAGCATTCCACAGTGACAGGACATGGGACAATGGCTTCAAACTGACACAGAGTAGGTTTGGATTGGATATAAGGAAAAAATCCTTCTCTGTGAGGGTGGGCAGGCCCTGACACAGGGTGCCCAGAGCAGCTGTGGCTGCCCCTGGATCCCTGGCAGTGCCCAAGGCCAGGCTGGACATTGGGGCTTGGAGTAGCCTGGGACAGTGGGAGGTGTCCTTTCCATGGCAGGGGTGGAATGGGATGGGCTTTAAGGTCCCTTCCAACCCAAGACATTCTGTGACAGCAAAGCTGTTTTGTAACTCTGCTTCAGCTCCTACCTGAAGTCCGTGACTGAGGTAAATCAGTTCTTTTCCCTGTGCCTTCCTTATCTCCCAAACAGGGCTGGTGACTCTCATTTCCTCTGTAAGGCAGCTTGAGATGAGTGGCAGATCACTACTAATTTTTATCATCTTGATTAAAGTTACTCAGATAAAGTGTGATTGTTGAGGCGGAGGAATGTGTGGGGAGGAACTCTGCTCAGTCATGCACGGGTTTTGGATATCCTGGGGTGGACTTTGCAGATGTTGATGATTGATTGATTGATATGCTGACACATCAGAACTTGAATATTTTGAAAACATTATGGAGTCTGAATATTTTGAAAAGGTGACTCCAAAATGACAGGAATAAGTGGGAGAAGCTGTCTTCATTTCCCCCGTGTTTAACAGAGAGGAAATACAACTCCATTCTGATATTAATTTACCCACTTATTAATGCCACTAATTAACAGCACCATTAAAGGTAACTGTCATGGGTTGGAGTGCAAAATGTAACCAAAACTCTGTATTCTGTCACCATCTGATCAAACTGAGGTGTCGGGTGGTGTAATTGTCTGTCAATGGCCAAAACTGCTGGGGCAGTTTTCTTATCTCTTCCACAACCCAGCCTCCCTCCAGGCAGAGATCTTCTGCTGATGGGCCAGTGAGTGTCACTGATAGAATTCCATCATCCCACTGGGAAATGCTCCAGCCAGGGGGAGGAGCCAAGGATTCCTACCTGGATAAAAATGTGGGAGTTGGAACACCAAGCAGCCTTTTCCACTGGATTCCCAGAGGAAGACCAGGCCCATCTATCACTTCTGGACCTTCAGTGAAAAACTCTACTCTTTCTCCAGGAGCATCACTTTGGCAGAGCCACATCTGCCACGGGGACTGCAGCCACCATGGGATGGCACTGCCACCAACACCCTGACCCACAGGGTGTCAGGTTGTATCCTGACTCTGTCAGTGGGGTTTCTTTGTTTATTTGTTTGTCTTACTGCATGTGTTTTGGTTTTATTGTTTATTTAAGTTCCCCTACTAAAGAATTGTTATTCCTATTCCCATATCTTTGCCTGAGAGCCCCTTAAATTCAAAGTTATAACAATTGGGAGGGAGAGGGTTTAAATTCTCCATTCCAAGGGAGGCTCTTGCCTTCCTTAGCAGACACCTGTTGTTCAAACCACGACAGTAACTAACAAGTGTTCTCATTCCAACAGAACCCCAGCTGCTTTCTCCACCACCATGGAGAACTTCCTGACACCTCAGAGCGAGCTGGTGCTGCAGCAGGGCCGGGCCCAGCTGCTCCTGGGGAAGGCGGGCGGACACTCCCGGCGGAAGAGGGAATTCATGCCGGACCACAAGAAGGACACCACGTACTGGGAGAAGAGGCGCAAGAACAACGAGGCCGCCAAGCGTTCGCGGGAGAAGCGGCGCCTCAACGACGTGGCCATGGAGAGCCAGCTGGCAGCACTGAGCCGTGAGAACGCCGTGCTCAGGACTGAGCTGCTCGCCCTCAAGCTGCGCTTTGGGCTCCTCAGCCCTGGGCACAGCCCCTACCAGGGCCACCCCCTCGGGCTCTACCTCATGGGGCACCGGGCAGCCTCACCCCTGCTGGGCGTGGAGTCCTTTGCTGGTGACTCCTGCTGCCCTGCCCAGAAGGGTTTTGTGCCCAAGGTGCTGGAACTGGCTGCATTTCCTTGCAAAACCTTCAACCCCTCGACAAACATCCTCAGCTGCAACTCCAAACCCATTCCTGTGGACACACCTGGCCTCCAGCAACCCAAAAGGTTTGATGTACCCTTCAGCACCAAAAGGTTTGAGGAATCCTTCAGCCCCAAAAGGTTTGATGCACCCTTCAGCCCCAAAAGATTTGAGGAATCCTTCAGCCCCGAAAGGTTTGATGCACCTTTCAGCTCCAAAAGGTTTGAGGAATCTTTCAGCCCCAAAAGGTTTGATGCATCCTTGAGCTCCACAGTTTGCTCACCATTGCTCAGCTACCCTTGCCCAGACAAACACCCCTTCCCCTGCCCTTGGCTGGGCAGCACCTGCTTCTTGTGCCCGTCCCCCAGCACCGCTGAGGGCAGGAAGGAGAGCAGCACTGCGGTGTTGGATGAAGATGATGAGCAACAAGTGCCCAAAACTTCTCCTGTGCCCTCCTGCAGCCTTCCCTGCCCCTCAGAAGAGCAGCTGAAGGTCCGGAGCTTTGCTGCCCTCCCACACAAGCTCCGGATTAAGAGCAAAGCCCTGAGCAGTCTGGAGGAGACTGGGCTGGACTCACACTAAGGCAGCACAGGAATGGCTCCTGTAGGGCCAGAGTGAGACATTCCAAGGGCATGAAGGGTTTGGAAGGACAAGGTGAGAGGGAAATGTCTTTTTCCCCAACGATGGATGTAATATTCTCTGCTCTGTGTAGATGCTGAGGGATTTTCTTGGGCTGCATCACTACAGCACAACTGCAACTGGCTGGGACCCTGCGGTCACCCCTGGTGTCACCAGTGGCTCTGCTACCACAGCAAGCTCAGACCGGAGGTGTGAAGGGGCAGGAAGAGGCCAAGACAGTGAGGATGGTCCCCACACAATGTGACACCACTACAGCTGGCGGGGGTATCAACCACTCCAGTGACTTTTGCTTCACCAACGTGCCTGAAGTCAGAATTCTCTGACACAGGAAACTGTTGATGGAACCAGTTTCAGATCCCTCAGATGTCTAGAGAAAATAAAAAGGGGTTGTGACTCTGGGAGTGGAGATTTACACTTGCATGAAGTGAAAGCAGGACCACCCGCACTTTATTCCAGTTTACCATAATTTATCACCAGAAGGAACAAACTCTTTCTTCGTAACCAGACATGCTGTGGCCCAGAAGATAATTTAATTTATCTTTGCAACTATTATTAGAGAAGACTAAATATTATTTTATTATTATTATTATTGAAATGCAAAAAAAAATTTAGTTTTGCTTCTTTCTTTAAAAAAGGCATTTTCAAGCCCAATCTTTGTGTATTTGGGAACTCTTAATCAAACAGGCACAAGCTGCACTTGGTGTCTGTATTCCTGCATCTTCTGGGACCCAGTCCCTGTCCATCCTGCCTTGTGCCTGCTTTTCCTTTGGGAAAGCCTCAGGGAGAGCAGCTTCCAGCAGGGCTCTGGAGCCTGCTTGGAGCTGTTCCTCAGTTTTCAAGCCAAAGAGAATTCTCGGGGATGCACTCCAGGTACAGGTGTAACGTCCTCTCCTCAAATCTTTCCTGCTTTGTCTCTTTTCCCAAGAAAAGGATGATCCTGCAGTTCTGATGTTGCTGTGTCTGTCAGCCCCAAACATTTTTTAACATGTTGTACAAGACCAGCCCAATCTGATGATTCCATTGGCCCCAACCTGATGGAAGAAAATCTCAAAGTGAAAAAGCAACTTCAAGCTGTTCTCCTCTTCCTCAACCACACATTTTCAGTCCATGTCCCATGTCCCAAAGGACAGAAGAGCTGCAGGGCCTGCCCAGCCCTGCTGGGAACCAGAGCTGACAGTGGAACTCAGCGTCCCAGCTCAGATCCTGGGCATCTCCATCTCATCGGTTCCAGCTCAAGGGAGTCTACTGTGCCTCTGTGTGTCTGTCTCTCTGTCCCCTCAGGTGAGACCCCACCTGCAGAGCTGCCCCAGCCCTGGAGCCCAGCACAGGGAGGACTTGGAGCTGCTGGAGCCAGTCCAGAGGAGACACCAAGATCATCAGAGGGATAGAGCAGCTCTTCCAGGAGGAAAGGCTGGGAGAGCTGGGAATGTTCACCTGGAGAAGAAGAAACTCAGGGATGACCTCATTGTGGCCTTCCAGTGCCTGAAGGAGCCAACAGGAAACATGGAGAGAGACAATTCATGAGGACAAGGGGGAATGGTTTCCACTGTCAGGGGGCAAAGACAGATGGGATTTGGGAAGGAATTCCTCCCTCTGAGGGTGGGCAGGCCCTGGCACAGGGTGCCCAGAGCAGCTGTGGCTGCCCCTGGATCCCTGGCAGTGTCCAAGGACAGGTTGGACATTGGGAGTCCCTTGGAGCACCCTGGGACAGTGGGAGGTGTCCCTGCCCATGGGAGGGGTGTAGCTGGATGGGCTTTAAGGTCCCTTACAACCCAAACCATCCCAAGATCCATGAAAACTTCAGGCTCTGGAGAATAAGGACAATCATCAAGTGTGCTTCTTTAGGAATAATTTCATAGGCAATAAAGGAATGCAGCAATAGTAGGACCGTGCAAAAGGACAGCCCACACTGCCTGACAGAGGATGGAACAATCCCTCAAACTGGTTTGGAAAAGCGGGCCCTGAATGGGAGCTGTACAAGGGATCTGAACTGGGGAGGGACCAACCTGTGCCAAATAAAACTCTGTTTCAGGAGCTGCAAAAGGTGTCTTGGTTTGAGTGTTGGGACTGGACCTTCATCTTTCCCCCTCGGGAACAGCCAGCATGATAAATCCATCCTGTGAGAACAAGTGGGAACAAGCAGGGAGCTGTGGGCACCCACCTTCCCCACTCCTCTGTCCATGAAGGTGTTTTCCCTCTGTCACCAGAGCTCCCAGCTCCCAGCACAGACCCTCCAGCACTGGGGTGTGGGGCTCTCTTGGGCTCCCACTGTTTATAGGCACACCTCACAAGGATCAGCCCTGGCTGGCCCTGTCCCCCTGTTCTGGGCCAGGATCAGTGCAGAGAAATGGGCAGAGCTTCCTGGCACAGCTGCCAGGGCACAAGGGGGGTTCTCCTGTACCCCTGGCATGAGGGGAAACCAGACCTACAGCTGCCTCGCAGGTGTGAAAGGCGAGGCCGTGATGCTCTGCAGATTAAAGCAAACCACACGTGGTTCCATTTCCTGTCCCATTCCCACTGTCCCCTCTTTCCCTCACAAGCGACAGGGACAGCCCACAGCAAGGAGCCGGCACAGAAACGATTTTGCTGTAAGATATTGCCTCCCTCCAATTCCTGCTGTTCCCAAAACCTGTGGGATCAGCTTTGCTCCCACTGGGCAGGGCTGGGATGGCTCCCATGCCCTCGCAAAGAATTTGGGATGCAGCGAGGGGTGGGGAGAGAACTCAGTTTAACCTGTAGAATGGATTTGAGGTTCACAGGTTTCCTCCAGGACCTGCTGTCCATCCTAACCCTGCTGTCCATCCTAACCCTGCTGAATCCCCTAATCCTGCTGTCTCTCCTATTCCTGGTGTCCCTCCTGCCCCTCCCACCCCTCCTGCCTGTGGCCCAGTGATTCAACCCCGAGAGATTTAACCCTGCGGGTGCCCAAAGGTGATTTTCTGTGGGGTGTTGAGAACACTGAAGAAATGAGTAACATTTCCTGTTTGCTGTGTCCCTGCTGTTGCACAAACCAGGGGCCAAACCCAGTTTAGAGTTGGGGCTGGTGGCACTGGGAGCTGTTGGGTGCCTGTGGAGGGAGTGGGAGGGTGGCACAGCAGGAGGAAAAGCAGCAGGAGATGGGGACAGGGTGTGCAATGAGCCAGCCCTCGTCCCACACCTGCTCACTTCACACCTGCTCCCACACCTGCCCACCTCTTTTCCCTGCTCCAGGTTTTCCTTTCCTCCCCTCCAGGGTCAGTCACGTGGAGGAGGTGCAGGTGGAGATGGTTCTTCCTCTCCTTCCACACTTTCACTCCTCCTTTGCTGTTTGACCTAGAAAATTTCCTGCATGGGGAATATCCGTCCGTCCATCCATCCATCCATCATCCATCCATCCATCCATCCATCCATCCATCCATCCATCCATCCATCCATCCATCATCCATCCATCCATCCATCATCCATCCATCATCCATCCATCCATCCATCCAT